>MU760298.1:126117-142198 GCA_026770625.1 Nicotiana glauca
ATATATATATATATATATATATATATATATATATATATATATATATATATATATATATATCAAATCAAATGTGTATTTAGATACATGCTTCGAGTTAGGGTCATGGATACTACTGCATATGTTTCACTATTGCTTTGGGACCGCGAATCCATATTTCTCATAGGCAAGTCTGCAAATGATTTGAAGGAAGGATTACTTGAGGTATATCAACTACTTATATTCATATTTAAAAAAAAAAATTCTAACGCAAAATTTGGTTCTAGAATACTGGAGGTTTTGATAAGCTTTCCTATCCAATAGAGTTGAATAATATTCTTCAGAGAAAATTCATGTTTAAGGTTATCATCAAGAGCTTGAACCTTCGTTTGCAAGATGAAGTTCATAGTGTTGTTAAGATTACAGATGATGACCACCTGATACAGAAATATAGTCGTGCTCCACCTTCAGATACCTTCATCGTATGTGATCTTCTCTCACAAACATCATAACATATTTAAGTTTAGCATTTATGTTAAGCTGCCAATTTTTTACTCTGTTTTCAAACTCATTTATTTTTAATGTTTGATAGGATCCCGACTTCAATACTGATCGAGGCGTATATGGAGAGAAGGAATGCAAGGTAAATACATTACTATTTTTTTATTTGTCCTTTACCATGACACCTACTTATATATGCGTACGGATGTTAAGATAATAAAGATGCTGATCTCCATACTTCTATTGATTTCTAGAGAAAACCATTATATTTTGTGCTTTTCTCAACATTACGTACAATGAAGGGTAAGCATTTACAAAATCAAATTTTATGAGAATGGAATGAACCTGTGGGTTTGTAACAGAGTAGTAAAGAGGAGATGGTGTATGGAACACACTGTCACATCCATCAAATGCAGCATCAAATGAACCTTCTTATAATAGGTTTGCTTTGAACAAAGCAATATGAAGTAAAGGTTTATTACTGATTTTTATTTTTATTTTATTTTTAAATTTGCAGGGCTCTACTGAAGATAACGAGTTGATCGACCATGCAAACACATCTGCCAAGATAGGTATAGCTAATGCCGCAATAATAGTTGAAGAGAATCCGAATGCACAGTTGTCTGGAAATAAGATCAAGAGAGTGTTTAAGAAGAATAAAATAACGTAAGGTGTTTGCATATATAACAGTTGGAGAAACCAAAAGCGGTATTATAAGTTACTTTAGTAGTTTTATTAGTTATGAACTATATATTTGTATCATTTCATGTTTTTCCTGCTGCTGAACTTTTCCGGTTTAGTTTGTTTTGAAATTTTAATAGTTATGGACAAGTAATTTGAAGCTTTTCATGGTATTTTATGGTATTGACTTTTTATTTTATTTTTTAAAGAAAATCCGTTAATTTCTACTACTCCATAGATAGTTTTTGTTAGTGGAGAAGCTACTTGCCCGTGTTTGTTATTTTTTTGACCCATTTCACTGTTACATTTGTTCTACATGTGGTCGAGAAACTCTTTTCCATTCTTAATTGATATATTTCTCCATCAAAATATATAGATTGCTGCTTCGTGAAGCTTTGATGTTTGATTGTAGCCTTGAATTGATATGAGGATGAAGCTATCTCATTTTTTTTATAGATTGACAATGGCTGGAACTAGCATGGCAGGTTTGACCTACATCAATATGATGAAATTGAACTACTGTTTTATTAATTCTTTCAAGAGTCTGCGAATATTGTATCCTTAAGGAAGTCAAGAAATGATGCAAATTATTTTTGATTACACCATTGATTAGAGGTTGAACATTAAGCATGTGTTTGCTGATTATTGCTCGATTTTTTTAGGAAAATGGTAATACCCTGTTGCGGACTTGAATCTACAACCAGGGATGATTTTTCCAAGACCTTTTTGCCATAATTTTGGCTGCTACAAAAGTTTTATTTGAATTAAAAATGCTTCTACGCCGATTGAACTAAAACAGAAATGGAACTTCTGGTTGCAGGTGACTGCCAATGGCTATGCCGAAGCGCAAAACGGTTTGCTTGGATTCTGTTATATGTAATCAGTCATGTTTACAGACATAGGTAAATTAAATCACTTTACAACATAATTTATGGCATTTCAAATTATTGAAGGTCGCTACTGATAACAGTCTAAATCGGGCATAAAACTTATCACATTCAAATCAAATACTTAGTGAACAAGAGCTTAAATTTTACAATAACTGATGTAACATAAGGTCATCTAAACCATGTTTTTCATAGCTTATAAATGCACCCATCAGGGATCTTCCATTTCTTCCCATTCATCTTCTTAACTACGCCTCTTTTATGTCTTCTTTATCACACACAATTTTATATACAATCAGCAGTCAGTACCTTAGACTGTTACCAGTAGCGTCCTTCAATAATTTGAAATGTCATGAATTCTGCGCATAAAAATAGACAAACATTGGTGGTTCGCGACTTCAAATCAATAGAATTACGAAAAATTCCTCGCATGTAATTTTAATCGATCTGTGCATCAATGAATATTGTATTCTAGAGAGTAACTTGTCCGAACCAAGAAAAAAGCAACTTACATCATGCCTCTTCACCACCGATGTGCGGATCATTTCGCCAAAACATATATCGGAGAGAGAATATTTAAATTGAAATTCATAACTGATTTCAAAAGCATATTTGTATAAATCAACAAACAATCTGGACTTGTTTTCCTCTTAATATTGTATTTCCATGAGTACTCTTTCCAACGGCACAAGTAGATCGTGATGTGGGCATTTTTGTATAGAGATATAATTTTTTTTGTCTGGACACGCAAAGCTGTAAAAAATAGAAAACCAAAAATTCATAACTGATTTTAAAAGAATATCTGTATTAATCAACATAGAATCTGGACCTATTGGAAAGTGGTATTGTACTTCTATAAGTCTTCTTTCCAACGGCACAAACGGATCGTGCTTTGGACGTTTCTGCATAGACATATGTTTTTTTTTTATTCAGGACATGCAAAGATGTAAAAAAATCAGAATTTCATAACTGATTTCAAAAGGATATTTGTATAAATCAACAAACAATCTGGACCTATTTTCCTCTAGATATTGTAGTTCCATAACTCCTCTTTCCAACGGCACAAGCACATCGTCGTTTCGACATGCCATGTAACGACCCGACTGGTCGTTTTGTATTTTTAAACCCTATTCCCTTAAATAAAACTTTTCGCACTTGCTTTAGCTAATTTATGACTTGCGGGGACAGGTGGTTCAGAAGTTAGAAGAGTTTTGAGCAAGAATAAGTCTAGTTGCTTCTTTAAGTTTCTTTAAAAATGCCAAGTTTGACTTCGGTCAATATTTAGGGGAAACGAACCCAAAATCATGATTTGACAATTTTTTAGGGTCCATGGAAAAATATGGGACCTGGGCATATGCCCGACATAGAATTCCGAGTTCTCTAGCCCGAGTAATAAATTTTTATGTGAAATTGTTAAGTTAAAGTTTCAAAGATTTAAATAAACTAAGAAATAATTGTTTTCCTAGGTATCGGGTTTGAATTTTGATTTCGAAACTTGGTACAAGTCCGAAATATCAGTTAAGACCTACCCATAAAAGTTGGTGTCAATCCGAGTAGTTTAAGGGTGTTTTGACTCGTTGGAGGAGAATTAAGAACTTGAAGTTCAATAATTTGATTCATTTGGTTTTGGGTTTGATTCCTCGATTTAACATTATTTTGAATGTTTCAAGGGTTTGAGTAGATCCGTCTCGTGATTTTAGACTTGTTGGTATGTTCGGACGGGGCACGGGAGCCCCGAGCGTCAATCGAGCGAGGTTCGAGTGAAGTTAGAAATTGGAAAATGACTGAAGCTTGCTGCTTCTGTCATAACCACATCTGTAGTTCTTGGACCGCAGAAGCGGGACCGTAATGCGGTCATGTGATCGCAGAAGCGGAGAAGGGGCAGGTCAGGGGAAACCGCAGAAGCGGCCCAGGGACCGTAGAAGGGGTTCCGCCTATACGGCCCCCTGACCGCAGAAGCGGTCCAGCCCCAATTTCCAAAAGCTGCAGAAGAGGCCATTTTCCACAGAAGCGAAAATACTTTCGCAAATACAAAAATAGCTGGGGACAGAAAGGTTCATTTAATACGAGCTCAAGCTCATTTCTTTCATATTTCTCTCAACACTTAGGCGATTTTGGTGATTCCAAAGAGGAGGTTTCAACGTAACATTGCAAGGTAAGTAATCCCCACTCACTTTTAGTTCAAATACATAACATTAGGTATATTTAACACTAAAAATTAGGTAAAATCAAGGGATTAGAGCTAGACCTAGGGTTTAATAAAAACTAAGATTTCATCACGTAATTTTCCATGTAATAAACTAGAAATAATATATTTGTGATCCTTAGGTGATATAGAATAACTTCCTTTGAAAAATCTCGGAATCCGGGCACGTGGGCCCGAGTTCAAAATTTAGGAAACTTGTGTTAATGGTTAGAAAATTGCCTAAATGGTTAGAGTTCGATCTTGTAAGCCTTTATTTACTAGTTCTTACTTTGTTTTATTAGTTTGGGATTGTTCGACTTCGAATTAAGGACTTGGGCTTGTTCTTGGACATTGGGAGTGCACTTTGGAGCGAGGTGAGTCTCCTTTCTAACCTTGTAAGAGGGAATTGTCCCCATAGGATTGTAAATGAATAATTGTTGCTAAATGCGGGGGCTACGTACGTACTAGGTGATAAGAGTCCGTGCGTAGCTACTATATGATAATTGTTCGGGTAGTTTAGGACCCACGTCATGTCTAATTGGGGAATATTTCTTATCTTAAATTGCCAAGATGATCATTTATGATTTGCTAGAGACTTGAGGAAATGAAAAGTGAACATATGAGTTTGTTGAGCCTTGGTAGGAATTCCCTTGTACGTAATTGAGCCTTATGTGCTTTCTTGATATTTTCTTGATGATTATGGATCAGGCCGATCGCTTCGGTGAGAATAGATGCATCTATGGTTCGTGCCGCTCGAACCTCGACAGTGCACAATTTATTTTCTATTGGAGCGGGCCGTCGACCTCGACAAGATTGTGCATGATTTATATGCTTACATTTTGTTATGACATGATCACTCATTTAATATGAAAAAGGGAAAACTGGTAATTTAATTATGTCAAGAACACGAATATGACTCTTCTATTAAACTTGTGTTATTGGATATCCTTCATGCTGTATATCTCACTTTATTATATTATAGTATCTTGACCTTAGTAAGTATCAAGTCGACCTCTCATTTCTACTTCTTCGGGATTAGACAGGATACTTACTGAGTACATGTGGTTTATGTACTCATACTATGCTTCTGTACTTGAATGTACATGATTTAAAGTAGGTTGATCTGGACATCATCCTGGTGCGCATTAGTGAGCACACTTGGGGACTTCTACGGTGAGCTGCTTCTCTTTTATGCCGATCCGCAGCCGAAGAAGTCCTTTCTTGTACTTTTTTGTTTCTGTCTATCCTGATTCAGACAGTAGGATAGTGTATTATTCTTTTTTGTATATTCTACTAGTCGCCCATAGCTTGTGACACCAGGTTCTGGCACACACAGTGGTAGATGTTATTTTGGGTTGTATAACTGTCTTTATACATTATTGATCTTTACTGGTTTCTAACTTTAAATTGGAAAAAAATCTTATAGTGGTTTTTGGCAAAGGTAAAATGAGAATTTAATTATACTTCCGCGTTGGCTGGCCTAACAAATGGTGTCGGGCGCCATCATGCCCTATTATGGAAAATGGGTCGTGACAACATGGTATCAGAGCACTAGGTTCATGTAGGTCTCACACGTTATGGGCAAACCTAATAGAGTCTTGTAGATCTCTTTGAGAGGCTATAGGGTGTTAGGAAAGACTACTCTTTATTCATTTTACATCGTGCAGTGGTCAGTGTACTAAGTTTCTTCTTCTATTCTCTCACAGATGGTGAGGACTCGTATCGCCGACGTTACGGACCTGGGAGGAGCTACTCCCTCCATTTCTAGAGGCCGAGGGAGAGGCCAGGGGAGGGCACCGGCCCGTGGTAGGGGACGCGGGCATCCCAGAGCTATTCCAGATGCACCATCAGCAGGTCCTACGAGGGATCCCATTGTTGAGGAGCAGGGCGAGGTGCCCGCAGCTGTGCCTACTCTGGTGGATTTCATGACTGCGCCGGGATTTCAGGAGGTCATGGGCCGTATGTTTCGGTTCATGGACACCATGACTCAGGTTGGTTTATTTCCAGCAGATCCAGCTATCTCACAGGTGGGAGGGGGAGCACAGACCCCTACCGCACAGACTCCAAGTCATACAGCCGCAGTTTATCATACTCCAGGTGCACCACCTACGGAAGGGGTTCAGCCAGTTGCTGCAGTGGCACCCCAGCCTAAGCCAGCTGTGGACGGCGATCCGCTGAAGTTGTTAGACAGATGGAACAGGTTGCACCCTCCAGTCTTCGGGGGCGGCGTCATGAGGGTGCCCAGGATTTCATTGACAGGTGCAGGGATAGACTGCACAACATGAGGATATTGGAGTCGCATGGAGTCAACTTCACTACTTTTTAGCTGGAGGGCAGGGCCCGTAGATGGTGGCAGTCTTATTTACTTAGCAGGCCAGTAGGCGCTCCTCCCCTCACTTGGGGGGTCAGTTCACTCAGTTATTCCTTGAACGGTACATTCCACCCTCTGAGAGGGAAGAGGTGCATCATCAGTTTGAGTATCTGGAGTAGGGTCATATGTCAGTGACCGACTATGAGGCAAGATTCTTTGAGTTGTTTCACCATGCACTCATGATACTCCTCACCGAGGCAGAGAGAGTACGGAGGTTTGTTGCGTGGTTACATCTCACTATCCAGCCGAGTATGGCTCGTGAGGTAGAGATAGGCACTGGATATCAGCTAGTACTTGAGATTGCCCGTAGGATTGAGTGTTACTGTTTGAGGGGTAGAGAGCAGATGCAGCAGGATAAGAGGGCCAGATTCTCAAGAGAGTTCAGAGGCACCCCAGCCAGGGGCAGAGGTCACTTTAGAAGGTGTCAACCCAGTAGGCCCCCAGTTCCAGCCCCACCATCGGCTCGGGGTGCTCCAGCGAGCTCCTATTTTAGCACCATGCCAGAGAGTTCTTATCGCCTGCCAGCTATTCAGGGTTCATCAAGTGGGTATTCAGGTCCTTCGAAGTCTTCCAGTTCTTATTTCAGTGCTATGCTAGAGAGTTCTTGCCGCCCGTCGGCTATTCAGGCTTCTTCTAGTGGGCCTTCTGGTATTTAGGGTCAGCCATTTGGACAACAGGCCACTGCACCACATTGTTTTGAGTGCGGGGATGCAGGCCACATGAGGAGATACTGCCCCAAGCTTAGGAGCAAGGTATTACAACAGGGGCAGCAGCCCATGACTCTAGCACCAGCGGCCCAGCCGCCTAGAGGTAGAGAGCAGACTGGTAGAGGCCATTCCATGGGTAGAGGCTAGACAGGGAGAGTTCAGCCAGTTACTACTCAGTCAGTTGGAGGCCAGACAGCTGGTGCTCCAGCTAGATTCTATGCTCTTCCAGCAAGGCCAGAGGCATTGGCCACAGATGCCGTCATCAAATGTATTATTTCCGTTAGCGGTAGAGATGCATCAGTATTATTTGATCCAGGGTCTATTTATTCATATGTATCGTCTCTGTTTGCTCGTTTCCTGGCTGTTTCTCTTGAGCCATTGGGTGTTCTTGTTCATGTGTCCACTCCTGTGGGTGATTCTGTGGTTGTGAACCGGATCTACCGGTCTTGTGTGGTTACTTTCTGTGGTATTGAGACTAGAGCAGATCTTCTATTGCTTGATATGATCGATTTTGAGGTTATCCCGGGCATGGATTGGTTATCTCCATATCACGCCGTTCTAGATTGCCCTGCCAAGACTGTTTCTCTAGCGATGCCAGGGTTGCCGAGATTGGAGTGGAAGGGTTCCACAGTTAATATGCCTAGCAGGGTCATTTCATTCCTGAAGGCTTAGCGCATGGTGGAGAAGGGGTGTTTGGCTTATTTAGCTTATGTGCGAGACACAACTGCAGAGTCTCCGACAATTGATTCAGTGCCAGTAGTCCAAGAGTTCGTTGATGTTTTTCCTTCTGATCTTCCTGGCATGCCTCCAGATCATGATATTGATTTATGTATTGATTTGGCTCCGGGCACTAAGCCTATATCTATCCCACCGTACCGTATGGCTCCTAAGGAGCTGAAGGAGCTGAAAGAGCAGTTGGAGGAGTTGTTAGCAAAGGGGTTTGTTAGGCCCAGTGTATCGCCTTGGGGTACACCAGTGCTATTCATGAAGAAGAAGGATGGGACTATGCGGATGTGCATTGATTACTGCCAGTTGAACAAAGTCACCATCAAGAACAAGTATCCATTGCCCCGTATTAATTATTTGTTCGATCAGTTGCAGGGTGCTAGGGTGTTCTCTAAGATCGACTTGAGGTCAGGGTATCATCAGCTGAAGATTCGGGATTTGGATGTTCCAAAAACTGCATTCAGGACTAGGTATGGCCACTATGAGTTTCTGGTGATGTCCTTTGGCTTGACTAATGCTCCAGCGGCATTTATGGATTTGATGAACAGGGTATTCAGGACTTACATTGATTCTTTTATCATCATCTTCATTGACGACACTTGATATACTCACGTAGCCTAGGGGAGCACGAGCAGCATTTGAGAGTAGTGCTTCAGACCTTGCGAGAGCAGTAGCTTTATGCTAAGTTCTCCAAGTTTGAGTTTTGGCTAGAGTCATAGCATTCTTGGGCATGTAGTGTCAGGGGAGGGTATTAAAGTGGATCCCAAGAAGGTTGAGGCAGTTCAGAGTTGGCCACGTCATCTTTCAGTGACCGAGATCAGGAGTTTCTTGGGGATAGCAGGTTATTACCAGCGATTTGTGCAGGTTTTTTCATCTACTGCATCACCTCTGACCAGATTGACCCAAAAGGGTGCCTCGTTCTGTTGGTCCAATAATTGTGAGGAGAGCTTCCAGAAGCTCAAGACGGCTTTGACTACGGCACCAATTCTTGTATTGCCTTCTGGTTTAGGGATGTATACAGTGTATTGTGATGCTTCTCGCGTTGGCTTGGGATGTGTATTGATGCAGGAGGGGTGAGTTATTGCATATGCTTCACGTCAGTTGAAGGTTCATGAGAAAAATTACCTTGTTCACGATCTAGAGTTGGCGGCGATTGTTCATGCTCTTAAGATATGGAGGCATTATTTATATGGAGTGTCATATGAGGTTAATATAGACCATCATAGCTTGTAGCATTTGTTCAAGCAGAGGGATCTCAATTTGAGGCAGCACGGGTGGATTAAGTTACTAAAGGATTATGACATTACCATTCTTCATCATGCAGGTAAGGCGAATGTGGTCGCGGATGCCTTGAGCAGAAAGGCGGAGAGTATGGGTAGCTTGGCGATCTTTCCTGCCGAGATGAGACCATTAGCTTTGGACATCTGGTCTTTAGCTAACTGAGTTATGAGGTTGGACATTTCAGAGCCCAGCCGATTTCCAGCATGTGTGGTTGCTCAGTCTTTGTTATTGGGGCAGATTAAGGCCCGACAGTTCGATGATCCACATTTGGCGGTCCTTAGAGAGACGATACTTCAGGGAGGTGCCAAGGAGATTTCTATTGGTGAGGATGGTGTGTTACGGCTTCAGGGCCGTGTATGTGTTCCTAATATTAATGGCTTGAGAGAGAGGATTCTAGAAGAGGCCCACAGTTCGAGGTATTCCATTCATCCGAGTGCCACGAAGATGTATCGTGACTTGAGACAGCACTACTAGTGGTGGAGGATGAAGAAGGACATAGTGGAGTATGTTGCTAGATGTTTGAATTGCCAGCAGGTCAAATATGAGCACCAGAGGTCAGGTGGCCTACTTCAGCAGATGCCCATTCTAAAATAGAAGTGGGAGCGTATTACCATGGATTTTGTGGTTGGGTTGTCGCGGACTCAGCGGAAGGTTGATTCAGTGTGGGTTATTGTGGATAGGTTGACCAAGTCGTCCCACTTCATTCCAGTGGAAACTACTTATACGGCGGAGAGATATGCTCAGATTTACATTCGGGAGATAGTCAGGTTGCACGGTGTGCCGGTTTCCATCATATCGGATAGAGGCCCTCAGTTCACTTCCCATTTCTGGAGAGCTGTTCCGAGTGAGTTGGGGACCCGCGTAGAGCTCAGCACGACATTCCATCCTTAGACCGATGGGCAATCGGAGCGGACAGTTTAGATTTTAGAGGATATGCTTAGAGCATGTGTGATCGACTTTGGAGGGCAGTGGGATCAGTTCTTGCCCTTGGCGGAGTTTGCATACAATAATAGCTATCATTCCAGCATAGAGATGGCCCCATATGAGGCATTGTATGGTCGGCGTTGTCGTTCTCCTATTGGGTGGTTTGAGCCCAGTGAGGCTAAGTTACTTGGCACAGATTTGGTACAGGATGCCTTGGATAAGGTAAAGTTGATTCAAGAGAGGCTCTGCACAGCTCAGTCCAGGCAGAAGAGTTACGCGGATCAGAAGGAACGTGATGTATCATTCACGATTGGTGAGAATGTTCTCTTGAAAGTCTCCCCAATGAAGGGCACTATGAGGTTTGGGAAGAAAGGAAAGCTAAGCCCAAGGTTTATTGGCCCCCTTTGAGGTGTTGAGGCGAGTTGGAGAGGTTGCCTATGAGCTTGCTTTACCTCCCAGTTTATTAGGAGTTCATCCAGTCTTCCATGTATCGATGCTTCGGAAGTATCATGCTGATTACTCACACGTGTTGGATTTCAGTACCATTCAGCTAGACGAGAGCTTGGGCTACGAGGAGGAGCCAGTTGCCATTTTTGATAGGCAGGACCGCTAGTTGAGGTTCTAGAGGATTTTTGCGGTAAGAGTCCAGTGGAGGGGCCAACCGGTCGAGGAGGTGACCTGGGAGTCCGAGGAGGACATGCGAAGCCGATATCCCCACTTATTCAGTAGTCCAGGTACTTTTCTATGTTCGTTCGAGGACGAACGTTTGTTTAAGAAGTGGAGAATGTAACGACCCGACTAGTCATTTTGCATTTTTGAACCCTGTTCCCTAAAATAAAACTTCCCGCACTTGCTTTAGCTAATTTATGACTTGCGGGGACGGGTGGTTCGGAAGTTAGAAGAGTTTTGAGCAAGAAAAAGTCTAGTTTCTTCTTCAAGTTTCTTTAAAAAGGCCAAGTTTGGCTTCGGTCAATATTTTGGGAAACGGACCCGGAATCGTGATTTGACAATTTTTGAGGGTCCATGGGAAAATATGGGACCTGGGCGTATGCCCGGAATCGAATTCCGAGGTCCCTAGCCCGAGTAATGAATTTTTATGTGAAATTGTTAAGTTAAAGTTTCAAAGATTTAAATAAATTAAGAAATCATTATTTTCCTAGGTATCGGGTTCGGATTTCGATTCTGAAACTTGGTACAAGTCTGAAATATCAGTTAAGACCTACCCGTAAAAGTTGGTGTCAGTCCGAGTAGTTTAAGGGCGTTTTGACCCGTTGGAGGAGAATTAAGAACTTGAAGTTCAATAATTTGATTCATTTGGTTTTGGGGTTGATTCCTCGATTTAGCGTTGTTTTGAGTGTTTCGAGGGTTCGAGTAGATCCGCCTCATAATTTCAGACTTGTCTGTATGTTCGGACGGGGCACGGGAGCCCCGAGCGTCAATCGAGCGAGGTTTGAGTGAAGTTAGAGATTAGAAAATGACTGAAGCTTGCTGCTTCTGTCATAATCACATCTGCAGTTCTTGGACCGAAGAAGCGGTTCCGCCTATGCGGCCCCCAAACCGCAGAAGCGGTCCAGCCCCAATTTCCAAAAGCTGCAGAAGAGGCCATTTTCCACAGAAGAGAAAATACTTTCGCAAATACAAAAATAGCTGGGGACAGAAGGGTTCATTTAATACGAGCTCAAGCTCATTTCTTTCATATTTCTCTCAACACTTAGGCGATTTTGGTGATTCCCAAGAGGAGGTTTCAACATAACATTGCGAGGTAAGTAATCCCCACTCATTTTTAGTTCAAATACATAACATTAGGTAGATTTAACACTAAAAATTAGGTAAAATCAAGGGATTAGAGCTAGACCTAGGGTTTAATAAAAACTAAGATTTCATCACGTAATTTTCCACGTAATGAACTAGAAATCATATATTTGTGATCCTTAGGTGATAAAGAACAACTTCCTTTGAAAAATCTCGAAATCCGGGCATGTGGGCCCGGGGTCGAAATTTAGGAAACTTGTGTTAATGGTTAGAAAATAGCCTAAATGGTTAGAGTTCGATCTTGTAAGCCTTTATTTACTAGTTCTTACTTTGTTTTATTAGTTTGGGATTGTTTGGCTTCGAATTAAGGACTTGGGCTCGTTCTTGGACATTGGGAGTGCACTTTGGAGCGAAGTGAGTCTCCTTTCTAACCTTGTAAGAGGGAATTGTCCCCATAGGATTGTAAATGAGTAATTGTTGCTAAATGCGGGGGCTAGGTACGTACTAGGTGACGAGAGTCCGTACGTAGCTACTATATGATAATTGTTCGGGTAGTTTAGGACCCACGTCATGTCTAATTGGGGAATATTTCTTATCTGAAATTTCCAATATGATCATTTATGATTTGCTAGAGACTTGAGGAAATGAAAAGTGAACATATGAGTTTGTTGAGCCTTGGTAGGAATTTCCTTGTACGTAATTGAGCCTTATGTGCTTTCTTGATATTTCCTTGTACTATGGTTCATGCCGCTCGACCCTCGGCAGTGCACAATTTATTTTCTATTGGAGCGGGCCGTCGACCTCGGCATGATTGTGCATGATTTATATGCTTACATTTTGTTATGACATGATCACTCATTTAATATGAAAAAGGGAAAACTGGTAATTTAATTATGTCAAGAACACGAATATGACTCTTCTATTAAACTTGTGTTATTGGATATCCTTCATGCTGTATATTGCACTTTATTATATTATATTATCTTGACCTTAGTAAGTATCAAGTCGACCTCTCGTCTCCACTTCTTTGAGATGAGACAGGATACGTACTGAGTACATGTGGTTTATGTACTCATACTATGCTTCTGTACTTGAATGTACAGGATTTGAGGTAGGTGGATCTGAACATCATCCTGGTGCGTATTAGTGAGCACGTTTGGAGACTTCTACGGTGAGCTGCTTCTCTTTCATGCCGATCCGCAGCCGAAGAAGTCCTTTCTTGTACTTTTTTATTTCTGTCTATCCTGATTCAGACAGTAGGATAGTGTATTATTCTTTTGTGTATATTCTACTAGTCGCCCGTAGCTTGTGACACCAGGTTCTGGCACACACAGTGGTAGACGTTATTTTGGGTTGTATAACTATCTTTATACATTATTGATCTTTACTGGTTTCTAACTTTAAATTGGAAAAAATCTATTATAGTGGTTTTTGGCAAAGGTAAAATGAGAATTTAATTATACTTCCGCATTGGCTGGCCTGACAAATGGTGTCGGGCGCCATCATGACCTATTATGAAAAATGGGTTGTGACATGCCATTATAGTCATATAATTTTTTTAGTTAGTATGGATAACTTATAAATGATACTTTCCCACATTGAAATGAGTAGATCATTTTACCTTAACTTCCCAACATACGCCTTGCTTCTCTGAGACAAATCGTCTGCATCAAGAGATACTATATATTTTATGCGCGCACCATTTCACTACCTCCGGGTTGCTAAGAGAAACTTCCCCTGGTCCATTAACGATTCCAAACTTAAATACCTAGAAAAATAGTCATATCACAGAGAAATTTCTAGCACCAAAGAGCAACATATATTATAATTTGTGACTCTATATGTCTATGAATATGTATTGATAGTTGGAGTATCAGATCAAAGAATCCTTCAACCTCATAGTTTAAGTAAAATAGCAGTAATACAAAAGTTTTCTGTTAGAAGGAGTATAATAACATGTGAAATTATACTAAACAAGCATAACTTTATGACAAATTATGTTCCAACATTTGAACTTTTGTTTAATCGTTGTAAACAAAAGAGAGAAAATAAGATATTAAACCAAACCCAATTCAAAGAGGAGAAGAAACTGAAGACACTATATAGGCACACGCTAAAAAAAATAGTAGGTACTTAATTAGGAAGTTGAAGCTACAAAGTTCTAACCTTTGTTCATAAGTATGGCCCAATATTATTCAACTTCAGATTTAAATAAATCAAAGAATCAAACTGAACTAATAAATGTTATGAAAAAGGAAGTTTTTCTGTTGGAATATGTTCTAGTTGTGTGTCTGTTGAACCTATCTTCCTTAATGTTTCTGACATGTTGCTTTTGAAAAATTAAAGGGAAAATAAACTGCACTTTGATTTTTAACAGTAATAATTATTTTATAGAAATATTTAAAATTTAAAAGAGAGAGACAAGTTATGTTTATAAAGGCCAAAATATATGCCAACATGTTGCAGAGCTTGCACCGTATTACCAAATAGTTAAAATTAACCTCATTTTTTTTCTAATCTCATCTTAACATGAGTGGAAATTATTCGTGAAAGTTATACTAAAATAAAAATATTATTTCAAAAGAAGAGGACTTAAAATACAAAAACCCCAATCTAATACAAAAATAGGCGCAACATATTATCAACTACTCTGTCTTCTCCAAAAGACTCTACAACTTCTTATACCAAATTCAGTTTCTCACCAAAAATTTCGATAAACTGCCAATCTCAATGGCTGTAAAAAAATTTTATATGCATCCGAGAATCTCATGCTTTTAGGTTTTTCAATACTTTCTCTTAGGAAATAGTTTTGTTCTCAAGCCTATTGTAGTTGCTTGAGAATTCGTTCAAATTGAATCAGATGAGATCACCAGAAAATAAAGTTTGTCTAAATCTACATTGCAGTTAGACTTCATTAAGGAAAGTGGTATTGTACTTCTAAGCCTATTGTAGTTACTTCATTAAGCATGTTTATATCGTCCATAGTTATTTTGTATGTTGGTATTCCGCTTTTCACACTTAGACTTGGAAAGAATATTGTCTGTATTCACGTTGAAACCACATTCTGCGTGTGCCGTTGGAAAAAGAACTTCTGGAACTACATTACATACAAAAATATGGTGTAGGTTCTTTGTAAATTTCTACAAATATTCTTTTAAACTCAATGTTGAATTTCTGTCATCTATGGTTCTATTTCTTTTCCTCTTACGAGCAGTTAAGAAAAATATGTAGTTGGTCCCTCCATGACCTATTGAACTTACTTTTGATGATTCAGCCATTCAGAAAATATGCCAACCAAGTCAGATTTCGCGCAAAAGTGGTTACATGATCTTAAGTTTTGTAAAGAAAGGGTGGTTGCTATTAAACATACAAGCTATTCATACTTCACGCGTAGAGGCAATCAATGCATAGTTTTTGACGGAGTTACTGATGATAATTCCACATTTACATAAATAATTACATTTTCTTATTACACTTTACCCTTCATTGCCTAAAAAATTAAGTTTTTTACTAATTTCAGTTGGCCTCTGTTTAGTCATGTGGGGTGACACTTTATGGGTTGGGGCATATCCTTTTAAATACCAGAAAAACTATTCAAGTGAGGTTTTTTATATGTTTATATATCCTAAGGAGTTTACGGGATGTTTAGAAGTCTTAATTTGACTTTGATGTTTCTCTTTGCAGCGAATGATGGCGATACAATTAGTTTGGTTTAAGCATGTGTTTCAGGTCTCTTCCTGTCACGACCCAAATTCCATACCCGATCGTGATGGCGCCTCTCGTGAAGACAAGGCCAGCCAACAACCCCAAATCATCTCTTTAACAACTATCAAACATAAATGAATAGAAAATATAATTCATTGGCATTAAAACTATTAATTTTATCCCAATACAACCCGACCTGGGTGTCACAAGTCATGGGCATCTAAAGGAGTCCAAATACCTTTACAAGACCAGTAATGTACAATACGGAATTTTTAAAGTAAAAAGGGTAGAAAATCCGGTGCCGCGGACGCTGGCGGTCACCTGGCTCAGCTATAGTAGCAAATCTCCAATCAGCTCAAACCCGCTACCGGGTAACAAATACCTG
>MU760298.1:158130-189886 GCA_026770625.1 Nicotiana glauca
TTTATAAACATGATTCTAATCCAGCTAGAGGAAACAAGTAAACACGTAATTCCTTCATAGGTAAATTTTCAGAATTTCTCTTTAAATATATTCCAAATATTTTTAAGCCACCAAAGGACAATAATAACTTAATGAAGTTCAAGACAACAGCACAGACATGCGCAAATCATGCCGAGGTCGACGGCCTGCTCCAATAGAAATGTAAATTGTGCACTGCCGAGGGTCGAGCGGCACGAACCATAGATGCATCTATTCTCACCTAGGCGTTCGGCCCGTTCCATAAATAAACACATATCCTACTCGCGAATCATCGATGCGACGCAGGCACACATAAAATACATGCTCAATCAGTCAAATAAGAACTTATCGGGGAATATTTATTCAAATAAAACCAATTCTCCTTTAAAAATTTAAGAAATGAAGTTTAATCCTTTTAGAAATTTACTTACTAATTCGATGTGAGTTAAGCAATTCAAGCTACCAATGGGTTCACAATTAATCCACGTACAACATGTTTTTGGGTCCTAACTACTCGGACAATAGTATGATAGTAGCTACGCACAGACTCTTGTCACCTCGTGCATAAGTAGCCCCCAAAAATAGGAGCACATAATCAATTACTTTACCTATGGGGTAAATTCCCCTTCACAAGATTAGAAAGGAGACTCACCTCGCTCCGAAGACTCATAACCGGCATTCTACATTCTTTTGAAGGCTCTACTTGATGCACCATGCTCCAAAACTATCCAACAATGATGTAAGTACATTAATATACACTAAGGTACTCATTATAATCCAATTTAGGACAATTCCTAACCCCGAGTGAAAAGTTGACGAAAATGCCCTCGGGCCCACGTGCCCGGAATCCAAAATTTTTCAAAGATAAAGATTACCCATAAACTTAGCAACTCAAATATATAATTTTCTCCTAATTCCATGCTCAAAATCATGGCTAAATTCCAAGAATTAAATTTCTACGTCTTTCTACCAAAACACCAAATATTTCTACAAAATTTCATGCTTAATCCATACATAATTGATGTTTTTAACTCACAATAGGTGGAGATAACATACCTTATCATTTATGATGAAAACCCTCTCTTGAAGCTCCCCAAAAATCGCCCAAGCCATGAAAATTATGAGAGGAAAGGCCAAAATCCGATTTTTAAAACAACTCTCTGCCTCCAGCCTTTTTCGCTCCTGCGGCCCTTGGCTCGCTTCTGTGGAATATGCGCCGCTTCTGCAGCTCCTCCTTGCGTCCAACTTTTCCAACTCTGCGGCCCTCCGCTCGCAGATGCGGTCCGCTTCTGCGGAAAGTAAACCACATCTACGGATCCTGCAGCTCAAACTAAAAACCACTTCTGCGGGGCCGCTTCTGCGGTCCCTCTTCTACAGAAGCGGAAGTACCAGCAGCCTTTGCTCTTCAAAAATTCCATTTTTGATCCGATAACCACCCGAATTCCACCCGAGTCCCCCGAGACCTCAACCAAACCTACCAACCAATCCCAAAACACATTACGTACTTGCTCGAGGCTTCAAATCATATCAAACAAAGCTAAAATCATGAATTACACCCCAATTCAAGCTTTATGAACTTTTAACTTTCCAACTTCTATTTCCGATGTTTAAACCTATCAAATCACGTCCGATTGACCTCAAATTTTGCACGCAAATCATATTTGACATTTCGGACCTACTCCAACTTTCGAAATTGGATTCTGACCCCGATATCAAAAAGTCAACCTCCGGTCAAACTCCTCAAAAACCTTTAAATTTCTATCTTTAGCCAATTAGCTCCAAAAAGACCTACGGACCTCCGAATTCACTTCCAATCATGCTCCCAACTCCAGAATCACCATATGGAGCTACTCCCAGTCTCGAAATCCTAGACGGACATCTATAGCACTGAAATGCACTTCGAACCAAACTTAAGAAATTTCTTCCCAAATGCTAACTTCCACAATCGGCGCCAAAACGCTCCCGAATTACCCAAAACCCGATCCGGGCATACGACCAAGTTTGAAATCATCGTACAAACTTGCTAGAACCTTCAGATCCTTATTCCGAGGTCGTTTACTCAAAAATCCAATCCTAGTTCATTCTTTCAACTTTAAGCTTCTCAAATGAAAATTTTCATTTAAATTTAACTCCGATATTCCTGAATTTAAATTCCGACCATTCGAACAAGTCACAATACCTGAAATGAAGCTACTCATGGCCTCAAACTGCTGAACGATGCGCTAGGGCTCAAAATCACCAGTCGGGTCGTTACAGGCTTGAATTGGCGAAGTTGATGTTTTGGCGAATTCCAATTGGCAGGTGAGATTTTGATCCGGGGGTCAGAATTGAATTTCGAGAGTTGAAGTAGCTTCATTGTGTCATTTTGGATATGTGTGCAAAATTTTAGGTCATTCTGACGTGGTTTGGTTGGGTTTTTAATCGAAAGCGTATTTTGGAATATTTTAGAAACTTAGGCTTGAATCCGATGTGTTTTGAGTAATTTGATGTTGTTTGGGGTGTTTTGATGATTGGAACAAGTTTGAATAAGGTTTTAAGATGTGTTGGTGCTTTTGGTTGAGGTCTCGGGGGCCTCGGGTGAGTTTCGGGTAGTCATCCGGACCAGCTGAAGTTGGAAAATTGCAGAAAAATTGCAGCTTTAGCTGTGCAAGATTTTTGCTCTTCCCAATCCGGAGGGAGCCTCGCAATCACGTAGTAGGAATTGAGGAAGGCCAGATTTAAGCCTTCGCATTCGCATGAGAAGCTTCGCCTTCACGGAAGGCTGGGGTTCAGTGCTTCGCGTTTGCGAGAGGAAACTCGCGATTGCGTAGAGTAATTTGGGTCTGAGGGGCCCAGGATCTTTTGTTCATCGCATTTGCGTGAGGGGGCTCGCGTTCGTGAAGTGGTAGGAGGATTAGGCATCGCGTTCGCGTAGGCTACGTCGCGTTTGCGTAGTGTATTTTTGGAGACTTGAAGATTTGTTCTTTGCGATCGCGACGAAGGAAAAGCAGACCTGGACAGAATGTTTTAAGTCATTTCATCCGCGTGTTTGGGTCTATTTTCACCCATAGTTGATCATTTTGAGAGCTTCTTGGTGGAAATTAAAGAGGGATTCAAGGGGAATCGATTTGAGGTAATATTTTTGAACTTAAAACTCATTTCTATTGTGAAATCTACCTAGAAAATCATGGAACTTAAGCTAAAAATGGAAGAACTAGGGTTTGGAATTTTGGGATTTTGATTTGGGGATTCGGAGGACCAATTGGGGTCAGATTTGAGAACTTTTGGTATGTATAAACTCTTGGGGATATAAGGAACCCGTTGATGTATAAATTTTTGAATTTTGAGAAATGGGACTGGGGCTCGGGTTTTGTTAATTTCGGGATTTTTGGTATTTTTCGATTGTTTTCGCTTGGGCTTTGGTCCCTTAGCATATTGTGACGTATTCATTCTAATTTTGGATAGATTCGATGCACGTGGAGGTCGAATCGAGGGGCAAAGGAATCACAAGCTAGAGATTTAGCCGGTTTGAGGTGAGTAATGATTGTAAATGATGTTCTGAGGGTTTGAAACCCCGGATTGCACACCATAGTGCTATGTTGAGGTGACTTACACGCTAGATGGCGAGCATGGGACAGAGCACCGTTGGGGATTGTGACTTAGTCCATCTCGATTGATGATGTTACTGTGTAGTTGATTGAAAACAAATTGTTATCATTATTATTTGGGCCTAGTGCCAACTATTTGAACCCTTCGGGGCTTTTCATTGATATTTCCTCACTATTTTGACTTACTACTTGAACTCAGTCATGTTATTTTCCACTATTTTCATACTCAGCCGTGTTTACTTGGTTTTAATATTTAAATGATATTTAAACGATATTTGGGCTGAGAAATACTGTTTTACTATTACCCTAGGGGCTTGTGAGTATTTTTGACTGAGTAAGGCCGATGGCCTATGTTGTGAGGAAACACTGATACTGATATGAGGCCGAGGGCCTAAGATATGTATGCCACGAGGTCCCTTGATTGATATGAGGCCGAGGGCCTAAATTTGATGCCACGAGATGGCTTGATATTGCGCTTGAGCCGTAAGGGGCCCTTCCAAGAGTCTGCACACCCCCGGTGAGCGCGGGTACCCATTGTGATGTGAGATTGAGCCTGAGGGGCAGAAATTGTTGATACTGTGCCCGAGGGGCGAACTTCTATGTGTTTACTTTATCTTAATTTTCTGTCAATTACCTGTTTAATTGTTGTAGAAGTATTTTTATTCTACTTTTCATTGGTTTTCTTCTTGCTAATTACTTATTTAACTGCTTCATTATAGAATACCTTTTGTGTACGTATTTTCTTACTTTCAGTCATTATTTACATTTATTACTTACTGGGTCGGAGTACTCAATTACTCTCTGCACCGTGTGTGTAGATTCAGGCATTGTTGGGTCCTCTACGGAGTGATGATTCCTCCAGTCCAGGCAGTGTTTCGGAGACTACGAGGTAGCTATTGGCGTTTGCAGCCCCGAGTCTCTATTATCCTGTCATGTCACGACCCAAAATCCACTAAGGGCCATGGTGGCGCCGGACACCGCTGTCAGGCCAACCAACTCAAATACTTAACTAAATCTCATTTTAATACTTTTGAAAAACATTCTTTCATACGCTTAAACAAGACCCAGTGTATTCTTCCAAATAAATAAATAAAATATTTAAACAACTTTTAATATTTCTAAATAATCCAAATACATCCTCAGAACCCAGTGTCACAAGTACATGAGCAACTACTGATAAGGGAAATAAAATACAACATCCGTCTGGAATACAGTGGACGGAAAGTAAATACAGTACATTGGAAGGGACTACCCTAGCTGCGGTAGCCTCGAATGATGCAGCTCACCCAGTCCCAGAAACGTCCGTACTGCTACACCCCGTATGCTGCTAGAGGTATATATACCTGTGCAATAAAAATGTACAAAAGTGTAGTATGAGTACGTAATCAACGTGTACTCAGTGAGTGTCCCGCCTAATCCTGAAGGGGTAGAAACGAGATGGTCAACTTGACACTCTCTAATAGTCCAATAATTATTTATCCTTAATATACATATTAAACAGTGGATTTATTTTATAAACATAATTTTAATCCAGATAGAGGAAACAAGTAAACACATAATTCTTTCATAGGAAATTTTCCAAGATTTCTTTTTCATTATTAACAAAATGATCTCGAGCCAGAATGAGGCATGTAACAACTTAAATAAGTTCAAGGCAGCAATACAAGAATGCACAAATCATACCGAGGCGATGGCCTGATCCAACAGAAATAAATGTGCACTTGCCGAGGATCGACGGCGCGCCTATAGATGCATCTATTAATCTGTCGAGGCGTTCGGCCCGTTCCAAAATAAACACACACAGACAGACAATCAGTCAAGAAGTCAATATGGAGCAATTATCCAAGAAAGGCCAATTTTCTTTAATAATTTGAGAAAACGAAGCTTAAGTCTCTTTAGAAATCCATTTATTATTTTAATGTGATTTAAACAATTCAAGCCATCAATGGGTTCACAATTAATTTAAATATAACATGCTTTTGGATCCTAGACTACCCGGACAATAGCATAATAGTAGCTACGCACGGACTCTCGTCACCTCATGCGTATGTAGCCCCCACAAATAGAAGCACATAACCAATTTAACTCACCTATGGGATAAATTCCCCCTCACAAGATTAGAAAGGAGATTCACCTCGCCTCGAAGATCCACAACCGGCATTCTACATTCTTCCGAAGACTTGCACCAACGCACAATGCTCCAAAACTAGCCAATGATCGTACAAATCCATTAATATATGCTCAATTATACTTTACAACCCAATTTATAACAATTCCTAACCCCGAACGAAAAGCTGACAAAAATGCCCTCGGGTCCACGTGCCTGGAATCCGAAATTCCTCGAAGATAAAGTTTACCCATGAACTCACGAACTCAAATATATGATTTTCTCTTAATTCCATACTCAAAATCGTGATCAAAATCCAAGATTACTAGTTTCCTAGGTTTTTAACCGAAACCCCTAATTTACACTAATCTTCATACTTAAATCCATACATAATTGATATATTTAATACAAAAGTGATGGGGATAACTTACCTTAACATTGGCGACGAAAATCCCCTCCTTGAAGCTCTCCAAAGTCGCCCCAAGCCATGAGAAATATGAGAGAAATGGCCAATCCCCGACTTTAAATTAATCTTTTGCCTCCAGGGATTTTCGCTTCTGCGGAAATAATCCCGCTTCCGCGGTCCCGCTTTTGCAGAAAATATTCCGCTTCCGCGGTCCCTGGGCTCTAGCCCATTTTCGCTTCAGCGGTCAGCCAACTGCTTCTGCGGTTCGCATCAGCGGATCAAGAGCCGCTTCTGCGGTCCCGGCTGTCCTCACACTCGACCGTTTCTGCGGCTTCCTCTTTGCTTCTGCGGGGCTGCTTCTGCGGTCCTATTTCCGTAGAAGCGGAAATACCAGATACCAGCTGCTTCAATTCTTTGTAAATTCCAAGTTCGATCCGTTAACCACCCGAAATCCCCCCGAGGCCCCCGGGACCCCAACCAATCATACCAACCAATCCCAAAACACATTACGGACCTGCTTGAGGCCTCAAATCACATCAAGCAACGCTAAAATCATCAATCGACCTCCAGTCCAAGCTTTATGAACTTTGAACTTTCCAACTTCTATTTTCGATGTTTAAACCTATCAAATCACGTCCGATTGACTTCAAAGTTTGCGCACAAGTCACATTTGACATTGCGGTACCCACTCCAACTTTCGAAATTGGATTCCGACCCCGATATCAAAAAGTCAACCTCCGGTCAAACTTCCCAAAACCTTCAAATTTTTATCTTTAGCCAAATGGATTCAAAATGACCTACGGACCTCCGAATTCACTTCCGATCGCACTCCCAACTCCAGAATCACCATACGGAGCTATTCCCAGACTCGGAATCCCAAACGGACATTGATAACACTGAAATGCACTTCAAGCCAAACTTAAAAAATTCCTTCTAAAATGTTAACTTCCACAATAGGCGCCAAAACGCTCTCGGTTTATCCATAACCCAATCTGGGCATACGCCCAAGTCTGAAATCATCATACGAACCTGCTGGAACTTTCAGATCCTGATTCCGAGGTTGTTTACTCAAAATTTCAATCCTAGTTCATTCTTTCAACTTTAAGCTTCTCAATTGAGAATTTTCATTTAAATTTAACTCCGATCTTCCTGAATTTAAATTCCGACCATGCGAACAAGTCACAATACCTGAAATGAAGCTGCTCATGGCCTTAGACGGATGAACGACACGCTAGGGCTCGAAACAACTGGTTGGGTCGTTACATTCTCTCCCACTTAAACATATGTTCGTCCTCGAACGTGCTGAGAACTATACTGGAGTAGTCTGAAATCACTGTTTAGCACCTCAAGCACCTTCCCTTGCTATCACAACTTAGTTGAGCACATTAGCTTGACAAGTTCTGAAGATCCCCCTTTTATTCAAGCAATTAAGCCTTAGAGCCTAAATTCCAACATCCGGAATTCTATGACAGGCCTGTTTCCAACATACGATCACTGTATCAATCACTATACGTTGTACTCAAACATGACTGCATAACTCTGCTGAATTCACACTTTGCATCACTTTACTCATAGGACCACAATAACATTTCTAATTGAATTAATCGAAATTCCACAAATCCGATGCTCCCATTGCACCTCATGACCTACATAGGTCTTACTCTAACTATCACAATACTGCCATGAGGGATGAGATGCCAAAATTCGTAATCAACTACCGAGTCAACCAATCATCGAGTCCATACTTCTGACAAGAAACATTACCACATTCTGAACCAAATAATGATCTTCGCTCCTTAATATACTTCATATGATCAGATTGCACTGATCCTAAATCTCACAATCTCATCTTACCCAGTACGAACTGCTTAGGCAATAAGCCACTCCGAATGCGTTCACAAGTCTCATATGACGCCACAATGTGCCAATAGGCCACCAATCCGAACACAACACAAACGAAAATCGAACTCTGGAAGGAATTACCTAACCCTCGCACTAATACGGACTTTCCTTAGAAGATAGGAAGCGAAATACACAACAAAAAAACAACATATAGAGGACCAGACTTGACATCACACTATTGCGGCATGCAACCCGATATAAATAACATACCCATGGCGGCGTGCCACCCGATCCACACATAGATCTCACATAAGGAGATTGCACTTCGAGCTAAATCTGCTCTTTACGAAAAATATCGAATTTCGATCGCAAGCACGCTAAGTGCATAATACCATCCCTGAGAAAACACATAGCGCTATAGGCTATAAAACTCAAGCACAACTGAGGTGCGATACAAGATCTGAATCACAAGAGCCATTCTGCTCACATAACATCACCGACACGCGAAACCTTAACACATAATAATTTACCAAGCCGTCTCACAACTCATACGGTGCAATACACCATTACATGGAATAGTTGATGACAAAATAATACCCTGACTATTCCTCCATAGGGAACGCTCGCTGAAGCGAACACAACTGACCTGATATAAAGCCCTGTTCACATATAAATCAATCCACCAATCTCAAGCTGATTTCTGATTGCACCAACTTGGCCAATGACCTTTCAAAGGTCCATAGAAACTCCCTTTTGCCTCATATTACGTAAGAATAACCATAATAACCGGAGTAACCTCCTCAGTTCATAACCCAATATACAAAGTGCCCTCCAGGCATAAATTCTCAAATTAATGATATTACCACAACCCTCATACTTGGTTTAAATCTTTAGCCAATCAAGTGACTACATGTCACACTTATACAATCTTCCCGTGGGACACGCTACCGCAATCTTCCGAAATAAATAACGGGTCCGCACATCTAAACCATCGGACGCATTAACACTGAAAAGTGATCCAGAATCCTTAACCAGGATGTAGAACCTCTTCCACAACACATTGATCTCAGGTTACGCTGAGGACAATACCAATTTACTCTAATCATTCAACCCTTTCCTCGCTCATCCGAGCCCGTGACATCCTTGTCAACATCGAACTGCAACCTTGATCCTCACTTCATATTTCCATACCTCTCACCGCACCCAATGTGCCAATATACGATAGGACACGACTTTTTATCATAACCCTGAATGCATTAATATTTCACATTTCATCATATAAGAACCTTGCACTTAACTCACTTCAGGAGAATCATAGCACTATACAGGAAATTTCCCATAACCGTAGAATATGCAAATCTGCAAGTAGTGGTCCAAGCCACCATATCCCTTCCGTAATTCGCTTCCACTTAACAAGCCATAACAGAAGAATGCTTCTGAATAACATCAATTATGGCGGCCGACAAGCCTCACGCGTATCGCCACAAATCATATGCATAACTTGATCACGCTGAATAAACTGATCACTGACCCCAACATGCCAAATTCAACTATGGCTAATCAATCCACCTTCTTCCAATTCATCCTTGCTTGCCTTAGAAATAAGACTAACTCCATTCAACACATAATATACTCCATCTACACTTACCGTGAATGACCTTTAATCACGAAACCATGTTGTCTCAATTCCCACGAACTATTTTATAACACCCAAATGCTACTCCACAAGCCAAACATCCCGGAACATTTTGTGCCTCTTCTCATAAACTGCTACAAAGCTTGATTCTTAATTGTACCTACAAGCTCGACATCATTAGGCACCACACTTTACCTCTTGAGTTCACTAGGACCGTCACTAAGAGCCACCCGTTCTGACTTGGTCTCGAATATAATCAACTCCATGAATCTTCTAGCACATTAATACCATCTCAACAAGGCACCTGGCACAACCGCTCCCCTTTAAACCCGCTTCTATACAAGGCATAAATTCTGAATCTTTTCCCAAGTTCAAACATGAGCCCGTAAGGCTAACCATAACACATCCTTAATAATTCCTCCACTTAATTTACTACTTATGGTCTTTTCTCGTAGCTGAATTAATCCATCAATATGCTAATAACCATAAATCACGCAAGTAGTTAATCATACAGGCCAATCATAAGCGGTGGGACTCTCCCACTTAGCTTGAAGCCATCATTTCACCATTCTTGAGTCCGCCCGACCTTTTTACCTCTTATTGACTTAACCTCGCGCCACCAATTATTAGAATCTCTCGGGATCTTCCTTACATCCCCATCTTTCATATTCTGAGACATCATCCACATTCACACGACCAACCTCTTTGTTGAACAACCAATATAATTCCTTGCAGAAGCTTCGCCAACCACGCGATCGATAATCTGCTCACGAGGGAATAACCCACCTAGGGGAATCACCTCCCAACATCTTCCCACGCTGCTGCACGGGATACATTCACTATGACACCAATAGCCCATCCTGATTCCGAGCTCACCTTCCAGCTGCACAAGTCCATTCGCTCCTCGCGGACATCAGTTAAATATGCGGTAACATCCTTCCAATTTTAGGGTTATGCTGCACCCTCCTCCATTTCGAGCAGCTCCTTTCCGCCATATCAATCTTCTACCGCATACTAGACCATACTTCACATCATACCCGCAGGCTTCAATCACCAATCATTAAAATCCCCAATCCGATCCAAACTCCCTTTAAGGCGCGTAGTCATCCTACTACCAAGCCCATAAGCAACCCTCGCCACTCTCCCACTTTGACGAAACTCATCTCTTTAATTAACCACTCGACCATGCTCCTCATACTTGGCCTTCCAGAAGTTTTAAACACCATCTAACACTTCCCACACGTCCTTCCTCATACTTTAGTGCTCAATTGTTGCCTTAAATGAAATCTATCTTCGTGGCACTTGAATCCACCATTGCTGCTAGCTTTAAACTTTTCCAAAGGTCATCTTTATCGATCCGTCAACATTAGAAATTCTGATTCGATCTTAAACCACGCATCATGCAATATCTAACAGCTGTACCTCCAATATTATTTCACAATATCCTGCCATAAAGGCGGATTGTAGCAGATTATAACACCGACAAACTTAGTACGTTCAATCAGGACCACGACACCCTCTCATAAAAGAAAGCTCAACCACGCTTGCAAATACCAAGCCCCATTACTTCCACCAGCCCACAACTGATCATCCTTAGTTCGATTGAATTTCCCCTACCAGGAATAAAATACTGAATCCCTTGATTACACGCTGAGTAAACCTCCCTTCAATTTATTCACTGCCCCGACACATGGGCAACACCCTACCATTATGACAACACTGCGGAATAATCGCTCATAGGCATTATGGCATCCTGTGCCTAGCCTCAAGGCTCTTAGAAGTTTTGTTACTGAGCTGAAATAATAGAATATCCCTCCAGAATGCGACTATAATAGTCCAACCAACTATACCTGGAAAATCATCCCGCACCACATTTTTAGTGCCATTTCAATTCTTCAAATTCTCGATTTATGACGAGCGCTCGCATCGCGTAAGATTGAGTGAGAAGGAATCAAAGGCATACGCCTTAAAGGAATCGAACCGCATGATAAGGAAATCAAGAAGGGAAATACTCCTAACAGCCATGAAGCCTCGCGAGGATAAGTACAGACGTCTCCATACCGATCCGCGAGACTCTACTAGACTTGCTCATGACTCGTGAGACCGACGGGGACCTAGTGCTCTGATACCATGTTGTCACGACACAAAATCCACTAAGGGTTGTGGTGGCGCCGGACACCGCCGTCAGGCCAGCCAACTCAAATACTTAATTAAATCTCATTTTAAAACTTTTGAAAAATATTTCTTTTATACTTTTTAAACAAGAATCAGTGAATTCTTCCGAATAAATAAATAAAATATATAAAAAAAATTTAAGATTTCCAAATAATCCAAATACATCCCCAGAACCCGGTGTCGCAAGTACATGAGCAACTACTGATAAGGGAAATAAAATACAACATCCGTCTGGAATATAGTGGACGAAAAGTAAATACAGTACACTGGAAGGGACTGCCCTAGCTGCGGTCGCCTCAAATGATGCAGCTCACCCAGTCCCAGAAACGTCCGTGCTGCTATGCCCTGTAGGCTGCTAGAGGTATATATACATGTGCAACAAAAAAGCACAGAAGTGTAGTGTGAGTACGTAATCAACGTGTACTCAGTGAGTGTCCCGCCTAATCCCGAAGGGGTAGAGACGAGGTGGTCAACTTGACACTCTCTAATAGTCCAATGATTATTTATCCTTAATATATTATTAAATAGTGGATTTATTTTATAAACATAATTTTAATCCAGATAGAGGAAACAAGTAAACACATAATTCTTTCATAGGAAATTTCCTAGATTTCTTTTTCATTATTAACAAAATGATCTCGAGCCAGAGTGAGGCATGTAACAACTTAAATAAGTTCAAGGCAGCAATACAAGTATGCGCAAATCATACCGAGGCGACGGCCCGATCCAACAGAATAAATGTGTACTTGCCGAGGGTCGACGGTGTGCCTATAGATGAATCTATTAATCTGTCGAGGCGTTCGGCCCGTTCCAAAATAAACACACAGAGGCAGACAATCAGCCAAGAAGTCAACATGGAGCAATTATCCAAGAAAGGCCAATTCTCTTTAATAATTTGAGAAAACGAAGCTTAAGTCTCTTTAGAAATCCATTTATTATTTTAATGTGATTTAAGCAATTCAAGCCATCAATGGGTTCACAATTAATTCAAATATAATATGCTTTTGGATCCTAGACTACCCGGACAATAGCATAATAGTAGCTAAGCACGGATTCTCGTCACCTCGTGTATATGTAGCCCCCACAAATAGGAGCAGATAACCAATTTAACTCACCTATGGGGTAAATTCCCCCTCGCAAGATTAGAAAGGAGACTCACCTTACTCCGAAGATCCACAACCAGCATTCTACATTCTTCCGAAGACTTGCACCAACGCACAATGCTCCAAAACTAGCCAACGATTATACAACTCCATTAATATATTCTTAATTATACTTTACAACCCAATTTATAACAATTCCTAACCCCGAACGAAAAGCTAACAAAAATGCCCTCGGGCCCACGTGCCCGGTATCCGAAATTTTGCTAAGATAAAGTTTACCCATGAACTCACGAACTCAAATATATGATTTTCTCATAATTCTATACACAAAATCGTGATCAAAATCCAAGATTACTAGTTTCCTAGGTTTTCAACCAAAACCCCAAATTTACACTAATCTTCATACTTAAATCCATACATAATTGATATATTTAATACAAAAGTGATGGGGATAACTTACCTTGGCATTGACGACGAAATTCCCCTCCTTGAAGCTCTCCAAAATCGCCCCAAGCCATGAGAAATATGAGAGAAATGGCCAATACCCGACTTTAATTAACCTTCTACCTCTAGGGATTTTCGCTTTTGTGGAAATAATCCCGCTTCCGCGGTCCCGCTTTTGCAGAAAATATTCCGCTTCTGCGGTCCCTGGGCTCTAGCCCATTTTCGCTTCTGCGGTCAGCCAACCGCTTCTGCGGTTCCGCTTCAGCGGATCAAGAGCTGCTTCTGCGGTCCTGGCTGCCCTCACACTCGACTGCTTTTGCGGTTTCCTCCTCGCTTCTGCGGGGCCGCTTCTACGGTCCCATTTCCACAGAAGTGGAAATACCAGATACCAGCTGCTTCAGTTCTTCTTAAATTCCAAGTTCGATCCGTTAACCACCCGGAATCCCCCTCAGGCCCCCGGGACCCTAACCGATCATACCAACCAATCCCAAAACACATTACGGACCTACTGGAGGCCTCAAATCACATCAAGAAATGCTAAAATCATCAAATCGACCTCCAATCTAAGCTTTATGAACTTTGAACTTTCCAACTTCTATTTTCGATGTTTAAACCTATCAAATCACGTCCGATTGACTTCAAAATTTTCACGCAAGTCACATTTGACATTGTGGACCCACTCCAACTTCCGAAATTGGATTCCGACCCCGATATCAAAAAGTCAACCTGCAATCAATTTTCCCAAAACCTTCAAATTTCTATCTTTAGCCAAATGGCTTCAAAATCACCTACGGACCTCCGAATTCACTTCCGATTGCGCTCCCAACTCTAGAATTACCATACAGAGCTATTCCCTGACTCAGAATCCCAAAGGGACATTGATAACACTGAAATGCACTTCAAGCCAAACTTAAGAAATTCTTTCTAAAATGCTAACTTCCACAATAGGCGCCAAAACGCTCCCGGGTTATCCAAAACCCAATCCGAGCATACGCCCAAGTCCGAAATCATCATACGAACCTGCTGGAACCTTCAGATCCTGATTCCGAGGTTGTTTACTAAAATTCCAATCCTAGTTCATTCTTTCAACTTTAAGCTTCTCAAATGAGAATTTTTATTTAAATTTAACTCCAATCTTCCTGAATTTAAATTTCGACCATGCGAACAAGTAACAATACCTAAAATGAAGTTGCTCATGGCCTCAAACGGCTGAACAATGTGCTAGGGTTCGAAACGACCAGTCGGATCATTACATGTCATTTCTATTTCCTTCAAAAAAGTTGTACTAGTTTTGGATTTGGTAGACTTGTGTTATTACTCGCAGACGCTCATGACTTGTGACACCCTGGTTAGGGCTGTATCGGGTTGGATTTCTGCTTTGTTATCTCTATTTTTGCTAATTATTGCTATTAAATCACTTTTAAACTATCCTTATGTTATTTAACTGCTTAAAAGGACGAATTGTGTTAGACTGGCTGGCCTTGTCTTTATGAAAGACTCCATCACTACCAGGTTTGGGGTTAGGGTCGTGACAAATTGGTATCAAAGCCTAGGTTACATAGGTCTCGTGAGTCAGGAGCATGATTAGTAGAGTTTCGCAGATCGCTACGGAGACGTCTGTATTTATCCTTGAAAGGTTGCAGAACCTTTAGGAAAAACTTCATATTCTTGAAATTCTTGTCTTGCGAACTTCTTGGTCCGAGTACTAAATTTATGTTATTCTATTCTCTTGCAAATGGTGAGGAAACGAGCTAACATATGGGGTGGACGACCACCAGTGCCACTAGCCAAGGCCACCAGAGGCCGTGGACGCAGTCGTGGTCATGGCAGATGCAGAGCAGCAAGGGCAGCACCTGTTGATCCACCAGCTTCCCCAGCTCAGGATTAGGCTCCAGCTATGGATGCTCCATCAGCACCAGTTCAGGCACCAGTTGTGCCTATTTTGATTCCAGGTCTTGAGGAGGCTTTAGCTAAGATCTTGTTAGTGTGTACCAGTTTGGCTCAGGCGGTTTCAGCTACTACAGCCACAACTACTTCATAAACTGGGGGATAGATCCAGACCCCTGTTACTTGCTCACCTGGTCAGGTTGTGCAGGGACTCCAGACACCGGGGGTACCTCCAACCCAACCGGTTGCACCAGCTCAGGAATTTGCAGTACCAGTTATGTCGAACGATGAGCAGCGTCGATTTGAGAGGTTTGGTAGACTTTAGCCTCCGACATTCACCAGAGCAAAGGGCGAGGGTGCCCAGGGTTTCTTGGATAAGTGCCAGCAGATGCTTCGTACAATAGGGATTCTTGAGAATAGTGGTGTGGCATTCACCACCTTTCAATTTTCTGGGGCTACCTTCACTTGGTGGGAGGATTTTGAAATGCGTAGGCCTGTTGGTGCAGCACCCCTTACTTGGCAGCAGTTCTCTGTTCTCTTCCTAGAGAAGTATGTGCCGCGGTCTCATAGAGTGGAGCTGCGTAGGCAGTTTGAGTGGCTGCATCAAGGGGAGATGACCGTGTCCCAGTATAAGAGGAGGTTTTCTGAGTTGGCTCATCATTCCATCTGGTTGGTTCCGATGGATGAGAGAGGATCAGGAGGTTTGTCGATGGCCTTACTTACCAGCTTCGTATTCTGATGAATAGAGTGCGGGTGATAAGTTCCACCTTCGAGAAGGTGGTTGATATCGCTTGTGAGATTGAGTCAGTTCACCGTCAGGAGCAAGAGGAGAGGAAAGCCAAAAGGCCTCGAGGATCTGGCAGTTATAGTGGTGCTCCTTCGACGGGCCAGTTTTAGCATGGTAGAGGCCATTCTTTCAGGCCTGCTCTGTCAGCCGCCTAGAGTATTGCAAGGCATCTTTAGGTTGTGGTTATCATGGGTCTCAACAGGGTCAGTCATCAATCAGCGCCCTCCTAGCTTAGAGTTCATCTCGTGCCCCATCAGCTTAGGGTTCTTCTATGTCGAGTGCATCTGCTAGTCACTTCGGTGCGAGGGGTTCCCTTCAGTCCCCTTCTCCAGTACCTGGGAGTTTTTATGAGTGTGGCGAGATGGGCCACATATGGAGGCAGTGTTCTCGTCGTGCTTCCAATTTGTCCCAGCAGAGGGGTCAATCTTCGGCTTTAGCGCCAGTTGCTTCGCCACCACCCGCTCAGCCAGCTAGGGGTGGAGATCAGTCAGCCATGGGTCAAAATCCTAGAGGGGGAGGTCGATCAGGGGGCAGTCAGGCCCGTTTTTATACTATGCCAGGCAGATCCGATGCCACTGCTTTCGATGCTGTTATTATAGGTATTGTTTCAGTCTGCCACAGAGATGTCTCTGTATTATTTGATCTCAGCTCCACCTTTTCTTATGTGTCCTCGTATTTTGCTCATTATTTGGGTATGCCCCAAGAGTTTCTTCCTTTACTTGTTTATGTATCTACCCTAGTGGGAGATACTATTATTGTAGATCATGTGTACCGGTCATGTGTGGTGACTATTGGGGATATGGAGACCCGAGTGGATCTATTGCTATTAAGCATGGTGGATTTTGATGTTATTTTGGGCATGGATTGGTTATCTCCGTGTCGTGCTATTCTGGACTGTATGCTAAGACAGTCACTTTAGTTATGCCTGGTGTGCCGCAGATCGAATAGCATGGTATGACTGATTATGTTCCTAGTAGAGTGATCTCTTTCTTGAAGGCCCAACGTATGGTTGGGAAGGGTTGTCTCTCGTATCTTGCCTTTGTGAGGGATGTCGGAGCTGAGGCTACCAGTATTGATTTTGTTCCAGTTGTGAGGGACTTTCCTGATGTATTTCCTGCAAACCTACTGGGCATGCCACCAGACCGAGATATTAATTTTGGTATAGACCTAGTACCGGGCACTCAACCCATTTTTATTCTGGCGTATCGTATGGCACCAATAGAGTTGAAGGAGTTAAAGGAGAAACTTTAGGAACTCCTAGACAAGGGGTTCATTCATCCTAGTATGTCACCTTGGGGTGCGCCGGTTCTGTTTGTGAAGAAGAAGGATGGCACAATGAGAATGTACATTGATTATAGGTAATTGAACAAGGTAACAATTAAGAATAAATGTCCTTTGCCTTACATTGATGATCTATTCGACCAGTTTCAGGGAGCGAGGGTGTTCTCCAAGATTGATCTTCGTTTGGGTTATCACCAGTTGAAAATCAGGGATTCAGATATTCTTAAGATAGCCTTCAGGACCAAATATGGTCATTATGAGTTCCTGGTTATATCTTTTGGGCTGACCAATGCCCCAGTAGCGTTCATGCATTTGATGAACATCGTGTTCCGGCCTTATTTTGATTCATTTGTTATAGTCTTCATTGATGATATTCTGGTATATTTAAGTCAGGAGGAGCGTGCGGAGCATTTGGGGGTTGTGTTGTAGAGATTGAGGTAGGAGAAGCTTTATGCGAAGTTCTCCAAGTGTGAGTTTTGGCTCAGGTCAGTGGCATTCTTAGGACACGTAGTGTCTAGTGAGGGGATTCAGGTTGATCCAAAGATGATAGAGGCGGTGCAGAGTTAGCCCAGACCATCCTCAGCTACTGAGATTCGTAGTTTTCTTAGTTTGGCAGGCTATTATCACCGGTTTTTTCAGGGATTCTCATCTATCGCATCACCCTTGACCAAGTTGATTCAGAAGGGTGCTTCATTTGTATGGTTGAATGAGTGTGAGAAGAGCTTTCAGAAGCTTAAGACAACTTTGACCACAACTTTAGTGTTAGTTTTGCCATCAGCTTCAGGTTTATATACAGTGTATTATGATGCTTCGAGAGTAGGGATTGGTTGCATGTTGATGTAGGAGGGTAGAGTTATTGCATATGCTTCTCGTCAGTTGAAGCCCCATAAGAATAACTACCCCGTTCACGATTTGGAGTTGGCTGCCATAGATTATGCATTGAAGATTTGGAGGCATTACATGTATGGCGTGTCTTGTGAGGTATTCACTGATCATCGCAGACTTCAGCATTTGTTCAAGCAAAAGGATCTTAATTTGAGATAGCGGAGATGGTTGAGTTGCTTAAGGATTATGATATCACTATATTGTACCATCCTAGAAAGGCCAATGTGGTGGTCAATGCTTTGAGACGAAAGGCAGGGAGTATGGGGAATTTGGCATACATTCTAGTTGGGGAGAGACCTCTTGCGGTTGATGTTCCGGCTTTGCCCAATCGGTTCGTGAGGTTGGATATTTCTTAGCCCAGTCGGGTGTTGGCTTGTGTAGTTTCTCAGTCTTCTTTATATGATCTCATCAGAGAGCGCCAATATGATGATCTGCATTAGCTTGTCCTTAGGGATAGAGTTCAGCATGATGATGCTAGGGATGTGACCATTGGTAATGATGGGGTGTTGAGGATGCAGGGCCGAATTTGTATGCCCAATGTGGATGGGCTTCGGGAGTTGATATTTGAGGGGGCCCATACCTCGCAATATTCCATTCATCTGGGTGCCACAAAGATATATTAGGATCTTAGACAGTATTACTAGTGGCGGAGAGTGAAGAAAGACATTGTGGGGTTTGTAGCTCGGTGTCTCAATTGTCAGCAGGTGAAATATGAGCATCAGAGACCGGGCGGATGGTTATTCCTGAGTGGAAGTGGGAGAGGATCACTATGGACTTTTTTGTTGGACTTCCACGGACTTTGAAGAAGTTCGATGCTATTTGGGTGATTGTGGATCGTTTGACCAAGTCTGCGCACTTTATTCCTTTAAGTACTACCTACTCTTCAGAGTGGCTGGTAGAGATATATATTCGAGAGATTGTTCGGTTGCATGGTGTCCTAGTTTCTATCATTTCAGATCGGGGCACTCAGTTTATTTCCCAGTTTTGGAGGTCTGTGCAGCGAGAGCTAGGTACTCAAGTAGAGTTGAGCACAACTTTTCATCCTCGGACGGACGGGCAGTCCGAGTGCACTATTCAGATATTGGAGGACATGTTGCGTGCTTGTGTTATTGACTTCAGAGGGTTATGGGATCAGTTTCTACCACTCGCAAAGTTTGATTATAACAACAGCTACCAATCGAGTATTCAGATGGCTCCATATGAGGCTTTGTATGGGAGATGGTGTAGATCTCCAGTTAGTTGGTTCGAGCCCGGTGAGGCTAGGCTATTGGAGACTGATTTGGTATAGGATGCCATGCAGAAGGCGAAGGTGATTCATGAGAGTCTTCGTACAGTGCAGTCGAGGCAAAAGAGTTATGCTGATAGGAAGGTTTGAGATGTGTCTTACATGGTTGGCGAGAAGCTTTTGTTGAAGATTTCACCCATGAAGGGTGTTATGAGATTTGGGAAGAAATGGAAGTTGAGTCTGCGGTTCATCGGACCATTTGAGGAACTTCAGAGGATTGGGGAAGCGGCGTATAAGCTTGACTTGCTACCCATCTTATCGAGTATGCATCCGGTATTTCATGCTTCTATGCTCCAGAAGTATATTGGGGATCCGTCTCATGTTTTGGACTTCAGCACAGTTCAGTTGGATGATGATTTGACCTTTGATATGGAGCCAATAGCTATTTTGGGTCGTCAGGTTCGGAAGTTGATGTCAAAGCATATAGCTTCAGTGAAAGTGCAGAGGAGAGGTCGGCCCGTGGAGGAGGCTACCTGGGAGACTGAGCGAGAGATGTGGAGCAGATATCCTCACTGGTTTAAGGCTTCGGGTATGTTTCTTGACTCGTTCGAGGACGAACGTTTGTTTAAGTTGGGGGGATGTGATGACCCTGCCAGTCGTCTCATGAGTTACCGCTCCATTTTCCCCATTTCTACTTCTTTATACTTTTATTATCCATGTTTTGTGGTATCGGGTTGGTCGGATCAAGTCCAAAATGATTTTGATAAGGTTTGAGACACTTAGTCTCTTCTAAGAAGGCTTAAGTTGGAAAAGTAAATCGGATGTTGACTTATGTGTTAGGGGGCTCAGATGTGAGTTCTGATGGTTCGGTTAGCTTGGGAGGTCATTTGTGACTTAGGAGTGTGATCAGAATGGGTTTTGGAGGTCCGGAGTAGAATAAGGCTTGAATTGGCGAAGTTGATAATTTGGCGAATTCCGATTGATAGGTGAGATTTTGATCTGGGGGTCAGAATGGAATTTCGAGAGTTGCAGTAGCTTCGTTGTGTCATCTGGGATGTGTGTGCAAAATTTCAGGTCATTCGAACGTGGTTTGGTTGGGTTTTTGATCGAAAGCATATTTCGGAAGATTTTAGAAACTTAGGCTTGAATCCGATGTATTTTGAGTAATTTGATGTTGTTTGAGGTGTTTTGATGATTGGAACAAGTTTGAATAAGGTTTTAGGATGTTTTGGTGCTTTTGGTTAAGTTCCCAGGGCCTCGGGTGAGTTTCGGGTAGTCATCCGGACCATTTGAAGTTGAAAAATTACAGGTTCAGCTGTGCAGGATTTTTGCCCTTCGCGATCGCGGAGGGAGCATCGCAATCGCTTAGTAGGAATTGAGGAAGGCAAGATTTAAGCCTTCGCGTTCGCGCGAGAGGCTTCTCATTTGCGAAAGGCTGGGGTTCAGTGCTTCGCGTTCGAGAGAGGAAACTCGCGATGGCGTAGAGTAATTTGGGTCTAAGGGGTCCAGGGTCTTTTGTTCATCGCATTCGCATGAGGGGGATCGCGTTCGCGAAGTGGTAGGAGGCAGAGCCATTGCGTTCAAGTAGGCTATGTTGTGTTTGCATAGTGTATTTTTGGGGACTTGAAGATTTGTTCTTTACGATCGCGAGGGAAGTGCCGCGATCGCGATGAAGGAAAAGCAGACCTGGGCAGAATGTTTTAAGTCATTTCATCTGCAAGTTTGGGACTATTTTCACCCATAGTTGATCATTTTGAGAGCTTCTTGGTGGAGATTAAAGATAGATTCAAGGGGAATCAATTGGAGGTAAGATTTTCGAACTTAAAACTCGTTTCAATTGTGAAATCTACCTAGAAAATCATGGAACTTAAGCTAAAAATGGAAGAACTAGGGCTTGGAATTTTGGGATTTTGATTTGGGGATTTGGAGGACCAATTAGGGTCGGATTTGAGAACTTTTGGTATGTATGAACCCGTGGGGAGATAAGACACTAGTTGATGTAAAAAAATTTGAGTTTCGAGAAGTGGGCACGGGGTTCGGGTTTTGCCAATTTTGGAATTTTTGGTATTTTTCGATTGTTTTCACTTGGGCTTTGTTCCCTTAGCATATTGTGACATATTCGTTCTGATTTTTGATAGATTCGACGCGCGTGGATGCCGAATCGAGGGGAAAAGGCATCGCGAGCTAGAGATTTAGCTGGTTCGAGGCGAGTAATGATTATAAATGATGTTCTGGGAGTTGTTAAGGGCTTTGTTCCCTTAGCATATTGTGACATATTCGTTCTGATTTTGGATAGATTCGACGCGCGTGGATGCCGAATCGAGGGGAAAAGGCATCGCGAGCTAGAGATTTAGCTGGTTCGAGGCGAGTAATGATTATAAATGATGTTCTGGGAGTTGTTAAGGGCTTTGTTCCCTTAGCATATTGTGACATATTCGTTCTGATTTTGGATAGATTCGACGCGCGTGGATGCCGAATCGAGGGGAAAAGGCATCGCGAGCTAGAGATTTAGCTGGTTCGAGGCGAGTAATGATTATAAATGATGTTCTGGGAGTTTGAAATCCCAGATTGCACATCGTAGTGCTATGTTGAGGTGACTTACGCGCTCGATGGCAAGCGTGGGGAAGAGCACCATTAGAGATTGTGACTTAGTCCATCGCGATTGATGATGTTACTGTGTAGTTGATTGAAAATGAACTGTTATCATTATTGTTGGACTGAATATCATATTTGGGCCTAGTGCCAACTATTTGAACCCTTCAGGGCTTTTCATTGATATTTCCTCACTGTTTTCACTTATTACTTGAACTCAGTCATGTTATTTTCCAATGTTTTCATACTCAGCCGTGTTTACTCGGTTTTAAGATTTAAATGATATTTGGGCTGAGAAATACTATTTTACTATTGCCCGAGGGGCTTGTGAGTATTTTTGACTAAGTAAGGTCGAGGGCTTATGTTGTGAGGAAACACTGATACTGATATGAGGCCGAGGGCCTGAGATAGGTACACCACGAGGTGCCTTTATTGATATGAGGCTGAGAGACTAGATTTAATGCCACGAGATCGCTTGATATTGCGCTTGGGCCTTAAGGGGAACCTCCAGGAGTCTACACACCCCCAGTGAGCGCGGGTACCCATTGTGATGTGAGATTGAGCCCGAGAAGCGGAAATTGTTGATACTGTGCCCGAGGGGCGAACTTCTATGTATTTACTTTATCTTAATTGCCTGACAATTACCTATTTAATTGTTGTAAAAGTATTTTTATTCTACTTTTCATTGGTTTACTGCTTGTTAATTACTTATTTAACTGCTTTATTATAGAATACCTTGTGTATACATGTGTTCTTACTTTCAGTCATTATTTATATTTGTTAATCACTAGGTCGGAATACTCACATTACTCCCTGTACCATGTGTGCAGATTCAGGCATTGTTGGTTCCGCTCCGGAATGCTGATTGCTCCAGTCCAGGCGGTGTTTCGGAGACTACGGGGTAGTTGTTGGCGTTCGCAGCCCCGAGTCTCTATTATCCTGTCATTTCTATTTCCTTCGAAAAATTGTACTAGTTTTGGAATTACTCGTAGACGCTCATGACTTGTGACACCCCGGTTAGGGCTATGTTGGGTTGGATTTCCGCTTTGTTATCTCTATTTCCGCTAATTATTGCTATTAAATCACTTTTAAACTATCCTTATGTTATTTAACTGCTTAAAAGGACGAATTGTGTTAGACTGACTGGACTTTTCTTCACGAGAGGCTCCATCACGATCAGTTCGAGGTTAGGGTCGTGACACCACGACCACGATAATTATTTTGTTTTCTTTCAGACTTATTATATGCTGCTACAACATTCACTTCCGGGAACGGAGCTGACCCAGTGGGACGAGCTTCATGATTTTTCATTAATAGAGTATTATTTTGGTCTGCCACAAGTAGGCATGTGATTAACTCAGAATATTTCTTAAAATCTTTTTCACGGTATTATTGTTGTAGCACCACATTTGAAGCGTGAAAAGTAGAAAATGTTTTTTCTAATAAGTCCTCATCTGTGATAGTGTCTCAACATAATTTTAATAGAGAACTTACTTTAAAGATAGCAGAAGTATGCTCACTTACGGTTTTAAAGTCTTGCAACCTTAAATGTATCTACTCATACCGAGCTTTCGGTAATACCGTAAGTTTTAGGTGGTCATATGTAACGCTCCGGCCTGTCGTTTCATGAGTTACCGCTCCGTTTTTCCCATTTTTGCTTCTTAATTCCTTGTTCAGTTGTATTTTGTGTTATTGGGTTGGTTGGATCGGGTTCAGAAAGGTTTTGGTAAGGTTTGAGACGCTTAGTCTCTTTTATATAAGCTTAAGTTGGAAAAGTCAACCGAATATTGACTTATGTGAAAGAGGTTTCGGATGTGAATTCTGATGGCTTGGATAGCTTTGGGAGATGATTCGTGACTTAGGAGTGTGATCGAAACGTGTTTTGGAGGTCCGGAGTAGATTTAGGCTTGAATTGGCAAAATTAAAATTTTGGCATTTTCCGATTGATAGGCGAGATTTTGATATAGGGGTCGGAATGGAATTTCGAAAGTTGCAGTAGGTCCGTTGTATAATTTGGGATGTGTATGCAAAATTTCAGGTCATTCGGAAGTGTTTGATAAACCTTTTAATCAAAAGCATAATTGGAAAGATTTTTAGAAACTTAGGCTTGAATTCGATGTGTTTTAGTGGATTCGACATTGTTTGAGGTGTTTTGAAAATTTGTATATGTTTGAATAGTGGTATATGAATTGTTTTTGCTTTTTTTTTTGAGGTCCCTAGGGCCTTGAGGTGATTTCGGATGGTTGATGGAAGATTTGAGTTTGGATTTAGCAGCTGAAGATTTTCCCATTTTTGTCATAACCGCACATGCGGTTAGGGGACCGTAGCTGCGGGCTCGCAGAAGCGCCCAGATGGTCGCAGATACGGAATTGGCCATGTGTGGCTGGGACCGCAGAAGCAGCTACTTGATTGCAGATGCGGAAATGGGCGCATTAGTGAAAACCGCAGATGCGGTGCATTTGACCGCAGAAGCGGAGGAAGGGCCGCAGGTGTGAAAACCCTGGGCCATAAAGTATATAACCCCTCCTTCACAATTTTCAACTTTTCTTCACCATTTTAAATTGATTTTTGGAGCTTTTGGGAGATTTTGAAAAGGGAATCAGAGGGAACTTTGTTGAGGTAAGAATTTTGATCATAAAAATCATTCCTATGGTGTTATTTCATTGATTAGGCTCGAAATTTATGAAAATTTATGGGTAAATGTTGAAGAAACTGGGCCTGAGATTGGATACTTTTGAGCAAGGGTTTGAGGTGTCATTTTTGGTCGAATCTTAGTACTTTTGATATGTATGAACTTGTGGGGAGATAAGGAGTATATTGATATCAATTTTATCGAATTTCGAGACGTGGGCCCAGGGGTCGGGTTTGGTCAATTTTGGATTTGCATTGTATTTTGATTACTTTCGAGTGGGCCTTGTTCCCTTAGCATATTTTGATGGTTATGTACTAATTTTGGTTAGATTTGGAGCATCCGGGGGCCGATTCGAGAGGCAAAGGCATCGTAGGCTAGAGTTCGGACTGGATAGAGGTAAGTAATGATTGTAAATATTATCCTGAGAGTATGAAACTCCGGATTACACATCATTGTGCTATATGGAGGTGATGCACACGCTAGATGACGAGCGTGGGGTCGTGCACCGTTGGGGATTGTGACTTAGTCTGTCCCGTATGGCTGTTTTACCGCATATTTGATTGAAAACAATTTGCTATCATCTTGTTTTGGGCTGAATGCCATATTTGGGCTTCGTGCCAAATGTTTTGGATCCTTACGGGATTTTTACTACTATTTTTCATTGTCTTGACTTTATGTTTGTACTCAGTCATTCTATTTTCTACTTTTTTCATAACTCAGTCATGTTTACTCTATTTTGACATCTTAAGTGATATTTCGAGCTGAGCCTTGTATTTTATTGTGCCCAAGTGGCTTTTAGAGATTTCTGACTGAGTAGGGTCGAGGGCTTGTGTTGTGAGGTTACTATAGGATCGGGCTGTGCGCCGCAGCGGTATTGAGTTGATTCATGATTATAAGGCTGAGGGCATGAGTTGTATGCCATGAGGTGGCTTGATATGAGGCTAAGAGCCTATTTGATTATGCCACGAGATGGCTTGATATTGCGCTTGGGCCGTAAGGGGCCCCTCCCGGAGTCTGTACACCCCCCAGTGAGCGTGGCGTACCTAGTGTGATATGTGATATAGCCCGATAGGCTGATATTGTTCCATGTTATTACCCAAGGGGCTGATACGAGTGACTATGAGATAGCTCGAGGGGCTGATTCTGTTAATACTTTGCCAGAGGGGCTGATTTTTTTAAATATGTTTTATCTTCTTTCACTGCTTTTTGAATTCACTCGTTTGAACTATTAAAAGCTGTTTTAAGAGGTTTTTGCTGAACTAAGATGTCTTAGAAGTTTTCACTGTCTACTGCATTGTATTGGTTTTATACTGTCTCTTTATAGCATTTTGTTGTGTTTTACGTGTTTTCTTATCGCTCAACTGTCTTTACTTTTATTACTTACTGAGTTGGCGTACTCACATTACTCCCTGCACCCTGTGTGCAGATATATGAGCCTTGGGTCCTGCTAGCGAGAGCTGATTGCTTCCAGCGGGCTATTCAGAGTTCACTAGGTAGCTGCTCGGCGTTCGCAACCCCGTGGTTCTCCCTCCTATCTTTACTTTCTCTTGTACTGGATTCTGTAATAGACTGTGTGGTCCTTTTTTCATACTCTTAGACTTATGGTAGATGCTCATGACTGGTGACATCCCGATGTCGAACTATGTTTATTCCGCATTTGTCCCATTTCACTTTATTTTGGGAATTATGACCTATTAATGTCTTAAATTGAATTATTATATCTATTAAAAATGGATTGGGAGTTTGTGTTGGCTGGCCTTGTTTCATAATAGGCGCCATCATGACCGGGTCCGATTTAGGGTCGTGACATCATATCGATCCTTCAAATTAATCCATAATTGAAGTGGATCTTTTACGGTTAAATATTTAGTTTTTAACCCTTCATGTAGATGATGACGAAGGAAAATTATGGCCTTCGCTTTATCCTGATTTGGTGCTTCATTTTCTTATATAATAGTATTTCCAAGACCTTTAGCATCAAGGTGAATTTCAGCATCAAGAACCCATGATAAATAATTCTTCTCGGTAATGTCTAGTGCCGCGAATTCAAGCGTTGATAAGTTTGACAAATTGAAACTAATCACAAAAGTAAATGGGTTAGAAAGAATAAAAATAATTTTCGATAAAAATATACTTATAAAAAAAAAAGCAGACAAGTAATTAAGAAGTTAATCACTTCAAACATGTAGTATAAAAAAGAAGAGAAGTGTAATTAACATATAACATATGAAATAAACAAGAATTATGGAGTATATGAATAAATACAAAGAGATATATTCAGTATGGTAAAAGAAAAGCAACTTACTATAAACGGGGATTTGAGGAATGACTATATACGGTGATAAGAATGAATGTATTAAAATATTACTTCCCACCAATTGTAAAGTAATTTAAGCTAGTATGCACAATTATTACTTTGTCACCTTGGTTATCACTATTTTATTTTTGTAAAATGTCTTGAAGATAAGTTTTGCTCTACGTAAGTCCACACATATTTATGAAATTATTTTTGCTAGTTTAACACACTTAAGATGTATATCTTATATTTTTTTAACAATAAGTAAGGTAAGAGAACTTCAGTAACATGATCAACTAAAATAAATGCTTAACAATATATTAATTTGTTAATAAATAGTATACTGATGCATATATATTATCATAAACCAAAATAATATATAGTGATATACTTGAAGGAGAATCGAACATAAGTAGGATGTGATTGTGAAAATGAAGGTGTCAATTGTGCTGATAACGTGTTATGAAGTAAAGCAATTTAACAAAATAAAATAACAATAAGAAAAGTAAGATTAAGAACAAATGTAGTAGAACTCTTTCTTTTCTCTTTCTTGTTGTATTCTTTACCAATGTAAATTCATAGCTTTTATAGGCAAGAAAAGGTAACTTAAAATCTATCTTGCATAGTGTAAAGATAGATATGTCGTAGGAAAATTTGTCTTCACACTATTTACATCATGAATACATTCATATATTACTCAATTCTTTTGAAAAATATTAAAATGAATAAAATAGTCTGTAGAATGTTAAATTTTTAAGATAAAGGATGGGTATAATGCATAAATTTTAAAATTCACTTTTTCTTGAAAATCGAGTCAAATGAAATAATTGGTTAACCCGTCAAATTATAAAAGTGTCTAAAATAAAATAGAGAGAATGTATCTGTAGTTTTGACCAAAAAGAATCAGATATTTAAGGAATTAATTTGATAGAAATATATTACATTTATATGATGGTGCGTCATGCCGTATTCAAGGAAAGGTGCGGTGGTGCATATTATTCGCATATGACATTGTTGTGGTTGATGAGATGCGAGGTGGTGTTAACACAAGGCTAGAGGTTTTGAGGCAAACTCTAGAATCTAAAAGTTTCAACTTGAGTAGGACCAAGACAGAATACTTGGAGTGCAAGTTCAGTGGCGTGAATCAGGAAGTGGATGGGGGTGTGAGGTTGGATTCACAAGTCATTCCCCGGAGAGATAGTTGCAAGTACCTTGGATCAGTTATACAGGGGAATCAGGAGATTGACGAAGATTTCACATATTGTATCGGGGGGAGTGGAGATTAATGGATGCTCGCTTTCGGTGTTTTGTGTGATAAGAATGTGGCACCAAAACTTAAAAGTAAGTTTTACAGAATGGTGGTCAGACCGATTATGTTATATGGGATTGAGTGTTGGACAGTCAAGAACCCTCATGTCCACAAGATGAAGGTGACAGAAATGATGATGTTGAAATGGACGTGTGGGCACATTAGGTTGGATAAGATTAAGAATAAATTTATTCGGGACATGATGGGAGGCTTCGGTGGAGGACAAGATGCGGAAAGCAAGACTTACATGGTTCGGACATATGAAGAGAAGAGGCGGTGATACCTCAGTAAGGAGATGTGAGAGGTTGGTTATAGGGGGGCTAGAGAGAGGTAGGGATATACCGAAGAAGTATTGGGGAAAGGTGATTAAGCAAGACATGGTGATGCTCCAGCTCACCAAGAATAGGACCCTTGATAGGAAGGTGTAGAGGTTGAGAATTAGGGCAGAAGGTTAGGTAGCCGAGCGTCTTTTTTGTACCAGTAGTTGTAGTGCACTATTTAGTGTTAGTCTTGTATTTCTTGTTCTCAAATTTCTTTTATTACCCGTTGATTCTCGTACTTTGGTTTTCTGATTGTTTTGCTGGTATTTCTGGTTATTGTTATTTCCTGCTTTTCTAGAGCCTTTTTCGGCTTTACTTTTGTATCTTTTCTGAGCCAAGATCCATCAGAAACAGGTCTTTCTACTTTCTCAAGGTAGGGAGAAGAACTGCGTACACATTATCCTCCCCATATCCCACATGTGAGATTTCACTGAGTTTGTTATAGATGGTGCGTCAAAAGTTTCTTTTTATTCCTTATAGGAATTATATTCTTCTAATAGTATTCGAAGAAAAAGAATCACAATAATGCTTAAATTTTGAATAGTTCAATGAATTTGAACTCTCAAAATAATTAAAAGTTGTGGAAAAATATTATCAGTAAAATAGTTTCAACAATTTGATTACGTTCCAACATAGATGTGTCTGTCACAATCTGACCAACTAAGATGGAATTTAACAGATGCTAAAAGGGATTGAAACAATTTTTTGGGACAATTTTCGATTTATTGAAATGAAAAACAGAATTGAATTACAAGCTAAGGAAAATGAAAATTAACAACTAAATGAAACGGAACTCCATGGCTGTACTCTAGATATGCAAAAGAAGAGAAGGATTTGAGTTGGAAGAGAAGAGAAAGAGGTGAAGAACCAAAAGAAGAGAAGGATGAGTGAGAAGAAAGATACCGTGTAATCATTACTCTTCTCTGCAAAGTCTGTTAGTTAAATAACAAACTCTTTGTCAGCTGGCAAAATCTGGATCTTTGAGCTACGACTATTCAATTAAGTGATCCGTTAAGCCTCCCCTACTGATTCAAGTTCGAACTCCGCTAGCCACATTTATTTAACTAATAATTTCGGGGTCACAAACAAATTACAATAAAGGAAATATTTATTCAATCACAACAGTGTCGTACAAAGTTGTTTCAAATATAGGCAACAATCTTCCAGACTTCAGTTGGAAATGGAACGTCAAATGTCCTAATAAAATAAAATATTTCTTATGGAAATGCCTTCATAATGAACTTCCTACTCGTTCCTATCTCTACTACATTGGTATTAACATAGACTTTATTTGTCAAACCTGTAAAACTGAAAGAAAAAAAAATGAACACATCTTCATTAGGTGTAAAATGGTCCGAGATATATTTAAATGTCTTAACAATGACCAAAATAGGCACAAAGACAATGGGCTTATAAGTATAAGAGATCTTAATACTCCAACACTGTCACCTCTCCTCGCATGGCTCGAGTTATTCCCTTTTATTATTTAAAACATTTGGATTAACAGAAATAAAAACTATATGGAAAACACCAACCATAATTGTTTAACCAAAAAAATAGATTTTCAGTCAAATCTAGAATATAGAAGAATCGGGTTACTGATAATCGAAAAATAAATAAAGAAAAGAATTTTCAAATGCTCAAATATGGAAGCTAGTAAATCAGAGATATATTTCCGCAGTCTCTTGTTTTTTCCTTGATTACATGTTTCTCCTTTTATAGGTCTTTTGGAGAATCTTTGAAAATGTACGTTACATCCAAGCTATAATGAGGTCATTATGAATATTTACTGACATTAAATGCTACGTTATACAATCATTATATTAAATGCAAATATTTCTTAACGGCTCCAATACTTGTTTCTTCTGTAATGACGTGTATCTTCATTCTCTTATGTGTCCTGGTTCACTGTCTTTTCGTATTTTCTTCATAATTACACTTTAAATAGGTACGGGTCTTCCGAGCCTTTTAACTCGTACATTCCCTTTGCTCCCGTATCTCTTTTTCTGTACCTTCCCTTTGCTCCCGTATCTCTTTTTTCACCCCATTATCTCGTACTTCTTTTTGTCCATATCAGCTTAGACTTTTTGACCCAGTCATAGCTAAGTAACCCCACGTGTCATGCCACGTCATTATTCATTCATATATTTAATTTTTTCAATACAGATAGTCCCCCCACTTTCCATTTATTCATCAATATGAATATTTGGGAAGTGGAATTGGAATTCGTAAAAGGAGAATTTTTGTCACCATTAATGCTCTGATAAAGTTGATGCTTCAACTGTCACTTTCTTTTAATGCCCTGGACACGTGTTGCTTCCTCATTGGTTGCACTGTCACATAGCGCTTTTCCAAGCTTTCTGTTCGGTTTCACTCTTAGTATCAGTTATCATCATTATAGCGTCTTTCATCATCGTACTCTTTATATTTTATAATTACCCAATACTATTAATATAACTTCTCTTCTTGTCTTATTGTTCATAAATTGAATTGAATACTTCCACCTTGCAAACTTACTTGCTTCAATTCAACTCTTGCATCCATGGCTTCTTCGAACCCTAACCCTTGGAAAACTCCCATTCTAGATAATTTTCCCAATGCTCCTGTAAGACATAGAAGAGGATATAGATTACGCAATCTAAGCTCCGCTCGTGGTAGTGCTTCAACACCTCCTTCTGGTTCTGGACATTCTTCTGGAACCAGAGGTTCTCATTCACAAAGAGGTTCTTCTAGAAGTAAGGATTCAACGGAGCCTTTGCGTGAACCCTTAGTAGAAGAAATTATTCCTACCGAGTTTTCTTTCCACCATGATAGAGAATCTTTAAAAACCCAGGTGGATGCACTAGATCGTGCTGATCCTTATCCTACCTTAATCATAAGCGCTTTGGCTCCAATAGTTAGGAGTGAATGCCATTGGGCTGAAGATTTCCCCATTATTATTCCTAACCCGAATCAAAGTATCACCTCATATATGATAGGTTATTCCTTTGTTTACACCTATCCTTTCACTTTGGGATTTAAACCGGCCATCGACCCGGTCATCTTAGACCTCTGCCGCTTTTTTAATGTTTGTTTGGGGCAAATTGGCCCAATAGTATGGCGAGTTGTTGCCTGTTTAAGACACCTTGCTAACAAAGCCAGCGTAGAATTTACTTTCCCCCATTTGATTCACCTTTACTCCATTAGATTTTTCCGAAATGGAATATTTGGCTTAGCAGCCAGGA
>MU760298.1:206277-223096 GCA_026770625.1 Nicotiana glauca
AAAAAAAAAAAGCCCGGAAATAAAAAAAGCCCGTTAGGCCCGCTAAGCCCACGAGCCCGGCCCGTTTAGCCCAGGACCACATGGGCTTAGGCCCGTCACGGGCTGGTCCCACCCGTTGAGCCCACGAAGCCTGGGACCGTGAGGCCCGGGGCCGCCAGAGCCCAGGCCCGCTAAGCCCAGACCCGTTAAGCCCGGCCCGTTTGGCCCATTTAGGCCCGGGCCCGGCCCACAGTACACCACTAATATATTATAACAAACATAAAAATTGGTTCGAGAAGAACTTGCCTTTTATAGTGAAGTATTCTTATATACAGGGATGTTGTTATAGAGAGGTTTGACTGCAGTACTGAAATTTAGAGGGAAGGAACACAATTACCTATCGAGCTCGTGTATATCATCAGGAAACATCATCACCTTAACTTCTGCTCCGTTCTCCTTTAATGCTCGCACATACTGCATCAGACACAGAAGAACAAAACATGTTTACTGTGATACAATGTTTATCAAACACCGAACTTGCAGGCAAGACGTACTAAGGTTCCTCCATTAGAATGAAAGAGAGCGCGATAGCGCTGTAGGAAGTGTTTTCATATTTGTATGAAAACTTAACTTCATTGTCACAAGATGGTCAAATAAGCTGAATAATTCTTTTATTGGAAGTCCCAATGAATAGGAGAATGTATGCTTTCTTGTTAGACTCGGATAAAATTGGAGAATTCAAGCGACAAAAAGGAGCCAAGGAAGCGATGATTTCCATTGTTATTACGATTTTATGTCAAAAAAAAGAAATGTACATACTAGTAATCCATCAGTAATGGGCACACGAAGGTCCTGAGCACCTAATACCATGAGCGTGGGAGCTTTGACCTGAAAGATTACCTCCACGTGAGTATAGAAGCATCGATAAGACAATCTAGTGCCATGTAAATTCTAATATGCACCAGCAAATTATATGTCAAAAAGGAATTAACTGTAATTTTTTTCCCCTCCCATTTCCAGTTTCTTTTTGTTTGGATGTAAATGAGAAGTAGAAAGAACCAGGTGTAAAATGATGACTATAATCTTTGCATTTTTTAGTTGCCAAGTTCTACGCTCCTGTGCAATAAAACCTAGTGCCAGTAGCCTTATTTGACGATAACAGCAACATAGCTGATGAAGCAGACCTTGGATACATGTGAAATGGGGGACTTGTCATAGAATAGAGCAAGATGTTCAGCTGAAGGTGCTGGTGTGAAGTTTGATTTTGCTTCACTTCCAAATGCCTCAAAATAGCACCAATCAGGTATATCAGTTGTACCAACCATTAGCGCCAGGTTGCACACTGGGTTCCTGGCAGCTGCAGCAGCAAACTTGTCCGGTGCCTGCATGAAGTGCATGAGCAAGAAATAAAATAAGTTTTAACTTTTCCTATAACCTTAGGACGAAGTATCAGAACGTTTAATCTTATGGCCACGCGCAAACATTTAGTAGATGTGAATATAGGTATAGTGAAAACAGGTAGGTTGTGGAACTAACAACCTGGCCTATCAAGTGTGTCGTCAAAAATCCACCATGAGAAATACCAACAGCAGCAATTTTGGATGGATCTGCAAGTCCCATACTAGTGACATGGTCTATGGCAGCGAGTACATCATTAACATCCTGTGGAAATGTGATACAATTGAAAGAAATTTAAAAGAAATGTCCTCATTATGGATAAAAATATGATTGGAGAGAACAGCAATGGGCTGTCGTAAAGAAGTTCGGATGAAAAAGCACCTGCGTACCCGCTCTCCCTGGAAGAGATTGCAGTGCTTCCTCACCAAATCCCAAGGAACCTCTGAAAAGACCTCAATAAGGGATTGATTTTGTAATGTAATCAGAATAATGCTAAATTTCTGAGATGAGAGGTTATCAGGTTTTCTGAGTTCTAACTAAGCTGAAACAGTAATGTGCTTCTGCCTTGAGTTTCATCATAAAGCCAGAGACCTCAAACTACAAAATCAAGAAAATAATATTAATGTAACATAATCCTAGAATCAGCAACTCTGATCAACCACTTGACAGTGTGAGTGTACAAATATATCAAATACTTTTTTGATAACTAACTTTCCAAAGTACAGTACCTAAGGCAAATGCTCAATTCACTGCAAAGATAAATGGTACCTATAAAGAATCTCTCTTTACAAGTTTATCTGAATGTGAAATTAGGACTAAGTGGTTATATCAAACACACTCTGCTTGTTCAGCACAAGTTATAGTACACCGAAAAGCACATCTCGGTTGCCACTTCCTGACAAGAATTGTGGATGCCAAAAAGTATTATGGTACTATTTAACTTACCTGTAACTTACAAGAAGCAAGCTAAATCCAAGCGAGCAAAGGAAAGCTGAAGATTTTGAGAAGCTTGACAATGAAACACAGTGAGGACCCCCATGAAGGACTACAATTAGCGGGTCACATGCATCATGCTTCTTTGATTTGGACGACGCAAAAATAGCTTCATACGGTTTGCTTGCACCTATCATGAATTAGACACATGCATTAAATTAGAAGCAGAGAAACACAAAATGTGTGCTGAAAATAAATATTACATCTTTTGGTTAAAAAGAGAGATTACACCCACCAATCATTCTTGACATGCATAATATCACATACCTTTTGTAAGGTTCTCAGGGAAATCTCTAACAGGTATCTTCATTATACAGAACTCCTTGGATGACAGCAAAGACCTCACCTTTGAAGAATCGCAAGAAAAATAATTAGGACTGGGCTAGTCTTTATTCGTTGTAGCCTAGCCCAAAAGGGTTTAAACAATGTGGACATTATATTCACCTTTTCGGAACATTTGGTTATAGGGCTTGAGATATCCAGCCAATTCCATTTGGTGTTATCAGAGGCATTCGTGACAAGACAACCATACTTGATTTCAGGAACATCAACTGGACTGCTACATACTTCAAAGACATAAACAACATCAGAAGACTCTCTTGGTTTTTGATTAGGCAAAACATTTTCAAGCATATCAAACAGAAGATTTCAGGTGTCAACCCTAACTCTTTTTGACAAGTTAAAATGTCAGCATAATGAGCAACATGGTAAGTAAAGTGTCATAGTTGTTGTTGTCAGTTAAAAAGCCAACATTGACTCTTACCTGCAATTATATTGTCACCATCCAGAGTAAGGACATCCCATGAAAACTCTGATGTGCTAGGGCTGATTCGTGATACGTCTCCACTGAAAGTAATGAGCATGTGGTTGGACACAGACAAAGATACACACAAAATTTGAGTACAATGAAGATAGAATGGCTTCCGTCTTTACCTCAAGACATCTGCGGTCAGTATAACTAGGGTGCTGCCCCAGGCAGATGATAAAATCATAGTGTGACCATCAGAAAGCCACGGGTTACTAAGAATATTAGAACAGTATAACCCAGGGAAGCTTCCATCTTCAGCACACATCACAACAGGAACCTATAGATGTCATTGAACACCAATAAGAAGAAGTGGTTTGTCTGATAAGCTTGATTAAGTGAAACAACAAATTTAAGAACTCAGAAAATGGAAAAGGTGAAATAATTATGCAGTAAGTGTGTTCAATTCGACAAGAGCTGTAAGTGACAAGGTTCAACCACTCGTATAAGTTTGTGAGAGAAGCAGAAAAATACTACCACATCAATAATTTTGTTATGCGGACGTGGCTCTGCATCAATGGACCAATCAATTCGAAGAAGTGAATCTGTTGCATTATGTGCTCCTGAATCTACAGCACTTTTTGAAGATAGAAACACCAGATACTTTCCATCTGGGCTGAAAATTGAGAAAAAATAAGAATGGGGTTGTTAGATTTATGTTATAGTTCGAAAAAGTCATTTAATTAGAGTTTACAATTGATATTTGCCACTAGGCTATGCAACCATATCACCGTTTTATCTATTAAAGAAAAAGCAAGCCAGGGAAATAAAAGGCATGACCCTCTCAAAGTGAACTTCTGAATTGTTTTCATTTTATTTCTCACTTATCTGTAATTTCTGTTTTTATCGTTCCTCTTCCATTGCTTTCTTCTTTTGTTGGTAGAATTTGTTGAGAGCCAATAATTCTAACAAGTAGACATACCTAAAACGAGGGAAGAATGCACTACTTATGCTTTCTGTCAGCACAATTGCCGATAGGTTTGTGTCCGTCCTGAAGAGAAAAGAATCAAATAGCAAATACATCAAAGACAATATATCAATAAATACTTACTCAGTTCAGGTGGCAATAGAAATTAATGTTATAATGTGCATGCGGTCAAAATCTTTGAAATAAGAAAGGCTTCTTCAGAGCAAGCAACCTACCCAGATTGATATGGTTTTGATCTAAAACAAGGAGCTCTAACAGCATACAAAGAACAAGGCCTATTAGTGCAGTATTTGATACCAAACTTTCTCGTCCCCGATGGCCATCCGACGAACACTAGATATTGTAGTGAGCCCTTCACCGATGGAGCCCAAATAACTTGCCCAACACTAACTGACTTCTCGATGCCATCTACAAAGCGTACCTCTCCACTGCAGAAAGTTGCATTAAAGGGTTCCCTCATCAAGTTCAAATGATAAAGTTTTCCAAAACTACTTAAACAGATATCAGCTGTATTAACCTGTTAATGTTGATTACGAAAAGCTTAGGTATTCTTTTCCCCGCATATGCTTCGCCCCAACCCTCTTCCCAATCCCCTTGACCTTTCCATCTATTACAATCTTTATCTGTACAATTCCCTTTCTTGTCGCCAAGACATGTAAATGTCGGTTTTGCAGAAACAGGCTCCTCAGCAACATAAGCAATCGAAGTTTCTTCAGAATTCCAGGAAATCCCCTCGAACCTGAGACAGGTAACCGATAGAAATAACAACTAATGACTGCTAATACTATTACAACAGGATACAGTACTTTTTGGATACTAAATAAGTTACCATCCATCTGAATATACAGATCCATGCATAGATGAAGGAACATGAAACTCCCTTTCCACCTGAGATGAACTCCATATCTCAAAGCGAGTAGGAGAGTCATTTTCAGCAGTTCGAACAACAAGAAGCTTTGAACCTGATGGAGAGGGAACCATCAAAGATGCTGTCCCCATCTCAATAGGGAAAGCAGCCCAATGAAATTGTACAGAATCATCTCTTTCTCTGGCAATGTGACTATATGATACATATCTCCTTTTCTTGTTTTCCAGGAGATTAGGTTGGCTAATTGAGAACATAACCTGTAAGCCTCCTGAACCGCGAAACAACAAACAACATCATGAGTCATCTTTTGAACATATTTATTCCTTAGAAGAACTAGAGAGAACCAAAGTAGCAATACCAGTGTTAGACTTTAAAGTCCACGCCTTCTCAATTGTTGGGATTTCAGTAAACTCTTTGAGTAATGTAGACTGAGAATAGTATTCTTCTTCTGAAAATGCATCTAAACCAACAGGAATATCTTTGAGAGAGCTTGTTCCTGAATTTTCCATTTGCAAGCAAACTGACAAAATTAAATTCTGTTAGGCAGAACTAAAATAACAAGAACTACAATTAAGTGATAATTTGCTTTAGAGAACTACAAGAGATGGATAGCCATTATTGGATTAATATTTTCTATCGTTCACCAACTTATTAAGCCCTGATAATTGAAAAGCAATCTTATCACTCCTCACTTTAATTACTCTTGATACCTACTGTTAACAAAGAAAAAGAATCAATTCCTTCAACCTTCTTTCTTTTGCAGCATTCTAACTGTAATATTTTAGGACTATTCACCTCATTCTGAACATAAAAAAATAAATCTTGGCTAACAGAAACTACTCCAACAAAGAAAGAGAATCCAAAGATGATGGAGAAATATTGCCAAAATTATGCATATACAGACACACAACAACAGCCAAAAGCGGAACCAGGATTTCAAGAGTATGAGTGCACTATTGTAAAGAAGTGCATCGAGAATTTATATTTGACGGGTTTAACTTTAGTCTCTTACCATGAACCCACCAAACTTTTGAAATTATAGGTTCAAAATTATATTATTTTTGAAATTTTAGTAATTTATATCTATACTTCGTGCCGAAATCAAGACTGTCCAGAGTGGAATTTGAACCGCCAATTTACTTGTAGAGGTGCACCCAATAATAATTGCATATCTTTGAGTATGGGATCACGCACATATATTTAAGTAATTTTAAAAAAATATAATACTGTTATATATGGATTTGAGAGAGGAGTATGGGTTCACGTGAATACATATCCATAAACCTGGATACGCCTCTGACAACAGAAAAAAAAGTGTAATCCCACAAGTGAGGTTATGTGTAAGTAAACCTTATCTTTAACTTGTTAAGGTAGAGAGACAATTTACAATAGACCCTCGGCTCAAGGAATAGTGAAAACCATATACAGACACACAGTATATATGATATTCATACTCACACATGCAGATAAAGATAAACCAAGAAAGCTTACATGGAAAATGAAAAGGGTCTAGCTGATAATAGCTTGAGGAGAATTGGAATTAAAATGGAGGAAAGGAGAAGAGTAGAGTAGCAGCAGAAGTGACTTTGTCACTAAAGTCCAATCTTTTTGTTTTGTCTGTTTATTATGTCCCACTTGCCAAAGAGCATCTATAAGTGACTTTTCTTTATTCATTTTTTCTCATGGTGTCTCATCATTCTCATTATGTCATAACTTAGTGTGGGTTTTTAACTCAATTTTGGAAATATTCCTTACATCTTGGAAAGTTCTTTTTTATTTAAGATGCATTTGATGTTTTAAGATAAAAATAAGTGAACGGGTTAAAGACGTGGAATCAGCCACTGGTGCTTGTATCAGGTTAAATTGCCTACATAACACCTCCTTGAGGTACGGCCCTTTCCCCGACCCTGTGTGAACGGGGATATTTCATGCACAGGGTCGCCCTTTTAGTCTATTCAGTAAGTTATGCATCAAAATATTATCTTGACTCATTTGTATAAAGTAACACTTCTCTCATTTACATAAGACTAAATATGTTTTTTTATTAAACTACTTCATCTATCCTAATCTCTTTGATACCCAATATCATGAATTTTCAAGGTAAATCAGATTAGATTAATTCATTAGAGAGAAGGGAAAAAAAAATACTATTTCTAAGAAAATCAAAATTCTTTAAACTTAATTTATCATGAGTCTTGAATCTTTTTGGCGGCTAGAACTTAAATGTCAGTATTTTGCTTCAACTGAGATTTAGGGCAAACAAGAAACATGTACAACTCTTTTGTGAGCAAAACTAGCAAGAAAGAAGAAACTATACACCTGAATCAAATAGTATGACACTTTAAATTTTTCACTTGATAAGACTAAAAACAAAACCATATTAAGTTTAAAATGCCTCGTATTATGTTGTTAAAAAGTTGTGAAATCATATATTATTTAAATAGAAATTGGAGATCATATCATCAAATATTGTACTAGTATTTATGAAATCTTACCACTCCTGTCTATGTGCAGTACAGTTGGAAATTTATACAATCTGTTTTTGCGTATAAGAAATACTACAACGTAAGAAACTTTTAACAAATGTTTCTCCCATAAATGAAGAAAAAGTCATTTTGATGATTTATTGAACTGTACAACGAAAGCAACTGTCATTTTGAGTTTGACAATGAGTGCTGAATGGCCAGTCACTGCAGAGGTCAAATATATATGACAATTTTCCTTAGGTAAAACATGTTATTAGAGTGTTCATATCTTCAACTCAGATGCGAGCTTGAACGTCAACGAGAGGAGTATAATCGTCGTTCTTCTCGAGGGGCAGATCTGAAATTTGACGTACAAATCATTTCATCTTCTTCTTGCAAGTGAGAGTGGAGGAATGTATGAAATTTCTGCCAAGATATGAATAATATATGTCTATTTGCAATGCTTCTTAAACCACACTCCAATATTAAGAAAGCTTTCAAAATCAGACTGTGGTCTGCAAAGACAGAAACAGGTTAAGTTTACAGTCGGAAGTTAAAACAAACATGAAACTCAGTACCAAGGATGCATATATATTGGTTCAGGACTATCCTACCTATCAATTGCATGATTGTCCTCGGGAAATACCAGCACTTTGACCTCAGTTCCTTTCTCCTTCAATGCACGTGCATACTGCGTGCAACGAAAGGAAAAGCATTTACTTTCTGAAATTATACATCTTATAACATGGACTAACCATAATTCACTTATTCATGTTTCTAAATTGATATTCGGAGCAGAAGTTATTACATAGTTGATTGAGACTGACTTGTTCAAGAAAAGTCCTTTTTAAAAAAGATTAGTGATAAATACAAAAAGAATAGCATCACTTGTCTTAAAGTAGAGCCAGCCACGGGCTGTTCTTCTAAATGATACAACATAAAAGGCAGCCTGGTGTACTAAACTCCCGCTATGCGTGGGATCTGTGGAAGAGCCGGACCATAAGGGTCTATTGTACGCAGCCTTACTTTGCATTTCTGTAAGATGTTGTTTCCACGGCTCGAACCCATGACCTCTTGGTCACATGGCAGCAACTTTACCAGTTACGTCAAGGCTCCCCTTCTTCTAAATGATATAATCATACAAGGAATTGGTTCATGGTGAAAAATGAAAAATATATCATCCTTGTGGGAATCAATGTTACATGGAGTCAACTATCTGGTATGGGTCTGTGTAAGTATCTAGAGCCCGTTTGGATTAGCTGGAAAAAAGTAGCTTTTAAGCACTTGTGCTTAAAAGCAGCTTTTAAGTGCTGAAACTTGTTTTATAAATAAGCAGTTACCTGTTTGGATAAAAGTGCTGAAGCTTAAAAAAAGTTGTTGAAGTGTTTGGTAAACAAGTGCTTGTAAGAACTTTTTTCTGTTAAAAAGACAGAAATATCCTTAAAGCTGTTAACATTATAAAAGGAGCTGATTACTACAATATACTTGATTCATAAGTAATGCAAACAAAAAATAATTTATATTTTAATTTAATTTTAATTTAAATAATTACTTAAAATAGTTTTTTATTTGTTTGTCAAGAGTATTTGTTTTTCAATAGTATGTTAATGACGTTTTTCAAAAAATAATTTATATTTTAATTTAATTTTAATTTACCTGTTTCCTAATTTTTTTCAATGACGTGAATGTTAGGTATAAATGTCTACATAACAAATTCAAATTATAAATGACTTTCATGGGATTATGAGTGTCGCCAGTTATGTTACATATGTTTGTCAAGAGTATTTGTTTTTCAATAGCCTGTTAAAGTCAACCTGCAATTAGTACAAAATAATATTTCTCAATTGAAATGTAAAATAATAAATATTAGTGTTTTAAAAGATTCATATAAATTACAATGATTTAGGGTTTCTTTTACCGAGGGCAATTTTGGTATTATAAAAAGTTATAAGGGACAGGAGGGTAATTTCGCTGGTCAAACCAAAATGGCTTTTAAGCCAAAATAAAAAAAGTTGGGGTAGACCAACTTCTTGCTTTTAGCTTTTTTTAAGCACTTTCTTGCTTTTTTTAAGCAGCTTTTTTTTTATCCAAACACTCCATCCCATAAAAAAATGCTTAAAAGCTGGTTTGACCAGCTTTTAAGCCCATCCAAACACCCTCCTAATATGGTGTGTTCAGGTTTTCGCTAATTTTTTGTGTATCTTCAAGAATCTGCATAAAACCCACACTCATGACACACCCGTTCAATGCAGGTACATTTAAGCAAATGAATGATCCTTGCAATGTACAACAACAAACCCGGTATAATCCCACAGGTGGGATCTGGGGAGGGTAGTGTGTACGCAAACCTTACCCCTACCTAGTGAAGGTAGAGAAGTTGTTTCTAATATACCCTCGACTATACATGATAATACAAACCTGACAATATCATATTGAAAATGAAATGTAAACATGTATTAATAAAAGAAGTACGAAGACGATGATATTAAATCTTACTTGCAATCCTGTACATATTGGTACACGGAGGTCCTTGGCACCTAACAGGAAGAGTATAGGAGTTTTGACCTGCAACATTAGAATAACAAAGATGTAAGGAATGATTTCAGAATTATAGGATCCAGAAAATTGCATCCGTAGGTACATGATTTACTTCTTCTACAACTATTACCAGTTATCCCCGAAATCTAGAAAACATAATATTTCAAGTTTTACTCTATAATGGGAAACACGGTTGTGTAAAATGGAAAGCTTTTTCAAATCAACATTTTGTTGGTTACAGCAGACCTTGGAGATGTGTGATATCGGGGATTTGCTTTGAAAGACAGCAAGGTGTTCAGATGAAGGAGCTTCAGTATACATCGATTTTCCCTGTTTTCCAAACGTCTCCGCATAGCACCAATCAGGGATATCAGCTGTACCAACCATCAAAGGAAGGCTGCAAACAGGATTCCTTGTAGCTGCTGCAGCAAACTTGTCTGGCGCCTGAATAAACAGTAGCAAATGAATAGATTGTAGAAACCATAATTAAGCCAATATTTGTAGAACTAGTAGACCTGGCCGATCAAGTGCGTCGTCAAGAATCCACCATGGGAGCCACCAAGCACGGCTATTTTAGCTGGATCTGCGAGTCCCATATCAACGACATGATCTATAGCAGCTAGCACATCATTAACATCCTGCTCACATTTATATATCAAAAATTACAAATGAGGAAGAACATTTTTCAGTTTCAAATCCTTAATAAGAAAGAAACTTTTATGTGAAAGAAAAAGAAGAGGACCGCAGAAAAGTACATGTGATCCAATTTTCCCTGGAAGAGATTGCAGTGCTTCCTCACCAAATCCCAAGGAGCCTCTAAGATAAGGTAATAAAAAGAAAGGGAACTTAATCAAGGTGATAACTGTTGCTTAGCCTAACACAAATTACCTCAATTAAATGTTTCTAGAACAGTAGCAAATCTATATATGCACTTTGTCTGGCTTGGATTGCCTCAAACAAGAGAATAGCAATTACTTTAGTATTTGTATGGCCTGGATTGCCTACAAGGAAAAAGGTCTCATTCTCGAAAATCGAACCAAATAGGAATAGGTATTACAAGTTGATAATTAGATTGAATAGCAATTTCCCTCAATATCTTGAGGAAATTCTGAAACTTTTGGAGTTTTTAATTTTGATAACCTTTGCTTTTCAATTTATGGGGTTGAACATTCATCAAGCTATTTCATATCCATTACTAGTATTTCATCATACTCAAATAAATTTCAGCATCCTTCAGAAGTCAAGAGGCATGAAAGTTTCTCACCTATAATTAACAATCAACAAGCTATAACCAATTGAGGAAAGGAAAGCTAAGGACTTAGAGAAGCTTGATAATGAAATGAAGTGGGGACCCCCATGAAGGACAACAATTAGCGGATCGCACAGATTATGGCTCTTAGACTTGGAGGATATGAAGATAGCCTCATATGGGTTGCCGGCACCTGAAAAGAGTTAAACTCGTCGTGATTACAGTTATAGAAAATTATTATAGATCACTAATCTGGAAATTGACTTGGCAAATCGCACAAAAGCTCATAAGCATGCAGAGTTTCATATGATAAACCTCCCGTTCAAGCTCCAAGGGAATTACTAACCCTCATCAAAAATTTGCAATGAGTGACCAAGAAAACTAGACAGAGCCATCAACAGTTCATTCGCTCATCCTAACACATATTTAAATAACACTATTGACTAATATTCAATATTGCTGTAAAAACATTCTTTCTTTGTAGTTCTCAGACATTAATATGTCAGTTAATCAAGATATATGCTATATGGCAGTTAAAAGTGTAGGATAGTACAATGTCTTTTCATCTGGACATAAGTGCATAAGGTTAAAGCAAGAAGTTGATCTCCCTAACATAAAAGGATCTCTCCTCAAAACTTAAAACACCCATGCACACATCTATAAGAAAGTCTTTAGTCAGATCATGACGAATTAGTACCTTTTGTAAGGTTCTCGGAGTCATCCCTGACTGGAATTTTAATAATACTAAATTGGCGGGATGATAGCAGAGAAATAACCTGTGAGCATCATAGATGGATATGAATATTAGAAACGTTGTTCCGACAAGTAAACACTGAACAACTGGATGATATAATTAGTTAATGAGCAAACAAAAGAAAATGAACCTGTTCAGAGCATCTACATATGGGTCTTGAAATATCTAGCCAACTCCATGAGGCCTCCGCAGATGACTTCTCAACAAGGCTACCATACTTGATTTCAGGTACATCAGTGGGGCTGCTACAGACTTTGAAACACATAAATACCAGATATATTCAAATTGGATTGATCAGAACAAACGAGTATATGACTAATACAAAGATAAACACTTCGTGCAAAATAGATGAGAGTCTTACCAGCAACAATGTTATTGCCATCTAGTGCAAGCAAGCTCCAAGAAGAGCTAGAGTTTCCAGGGCTAATGCGTGACACCTTTCCACTATTAATTAACCAGCAATCATTAGTCTAGAGAAAATTCGAAGAAAGCCCTGACACCATAATGTCAGTCAAAAATTGAGTCACATTATCCATAGTTACCTCAATACATTCACTGAAAGTATTACTTCAGTGCTTCCCCAGACAGAAGATAAAATCATGGTATATCCATCAGAAAGCCAAGGTTTACTTAACAAATTAAAACAGTAAAGGCCAGGGAAACAGCCGTCTTCAGGGCACATCACAACAGGAACCTGTAGTTGTCACATAAGAACGAAAAATGAACAATAGTAACAATGAACTAATTAGTGTATGGGAAATTATCAATATTAATAAGAGTATTAATTTTATAATGAAAGTAATAATGAACGATTATTGACTAGCCTCAAAGTGCTGATATAAGTTAGCAAAATAGAGAGAGAGCATACCACATCAACAATGTCAGCATCTGGACTTGGCTTTAAATCTGGAGACCAATCAATTCTATGAAGTGATTGAGTTGCAGAATGTACCCAAGAGTCTACGGAACTTTTTGCAGAGAGAAAGACAAGGGCCTTTCCGTCTGGGCTGGAGAATTCAGTAAGAGTAAGAGTTAGTTTTAACTGTCTCGAACAAACTAACTTTAGAAATTATATGATATAATGAAAGATCCTATATTAAGCAGTTAAGGTTCCCAATAATTTTCATATTAGAACGATACGAGACTAAGGTTCCCAATAATTTTCATATTGGAACGATACGAGACTAAGTGGCAACATGCTTTCATTACTTTCAGAATTACTTATTCATCTACATGTCTGTCTTTCTAGCATCTGTATAAGCAGACATACCTGAAACGAGGAAAGAATGCACTACTTATTCTTTGTGTCAGCTTAACAGGAGATGCTTCTTCACTTGCATTAGTTCTGAAATTGTTAAAATGCCATCAAAACATATAGGAGAATACATGAAAAATAAGGAAATTCTCCCTAGCTCGGTCGACTGTGCACTATATTCACACAGGAACAGTTGCAACTGATCCAAAACATATTTATCTTAGAAGCTAGCAAGTTACATACCCAGATTGGTGATCTTCTGATTTTGAAAATGGAGATCTAACCGCGTACAAGGCACACGGCCTATTATAGCAATACTTAATGCCCAACTTTCTAGTATCTGATGGCCACCCAACAAAAACCAGGTATTGTTGCAAGCCTCCAGAAGTTGGAGCCCACACAACTTGTCCAACGCTAAGCTTCCTTGTTCCTTCAACAGGATGTACTTCTCCACTGCACAAATTTATTTTTGTCCAAAGAAATCAAATATTTACCCTTTAGAATGATATAAGCACTTATTTTGGTAATGATGATGATATGAGTTGAGCTTAATGAAAGGAAAGAGGATTCATATCACCGACTCCAACTTATTTGGGACTGAAGTGTAGTTGGTGTAGACTGATAGAAGCAGACAATATAAGTTATCATACCTGTTAACATTGATAACGAAAATAGCAGGTTCTCTTTTTCCAGGGTAAGTTTCCCCCCAATCCTCTTCCCAATCACCTTGACCTTTCCAGCTACCACATTCATTATCTGTAGAATTCCTTTTCTTGTACCCTAAATGAGTAAACACAGGCTTAGAGGGAGCCGGCTCCTCAGCAACGTACCCAATAAAGTTTTCATCATTATTCCAAGAAATTCCCTCAAACCTGCATTGTCAAATTCTAACTAACACCATATAATGGTGAAGTGAAAAATGAGAGACCTCAAGCAGGTAAGACATTTTACCATCCATCCGAATATACAGAGCCATGGACAGAGAGCGGGACATGAAACTCCTTCTCGACTTGAGATGGACCCCAAATCTCGAATTTGGTTGGAGAATCATTTTCAGGATTTCTAACAACAAGAAGCTTTGAACCTGAAGGTGATGGAACCATTATCGACCCGCTAGGCATCTCAATAGGGAAGGCAGCCCATTGAAAGCTTACACCATTTGTACTTCCCTTCGAAATATGACTAGATAATATGTATCTCCTGTTTTTGTTGGCAAGGAGATTTGGCTGGCTGATTAAGAACATACACTGAGAACCTTTTTATGCAGCAAAAAACAAAAAAGGGTCATTCAACAGCTTTGGAGAACAACAATTCCTCTCTTAAAAGTAGAAATACAATAATTCACGAATAGATATTCTTTATCCTCAGTGTCTGTATTGTCATTTTTATCATCAAAAGCTATGTTGCTCCGACTCTCCGAAAATATCGCCGGATACGTGTCGCATCCTCCAAAAGTAGTGTATTTTTGGAGGATCCGACACGGGTTTTTGGAGGATCCGACACGGGTGCAGCGATATTTTGGAGAGTCCGCGCAACATAGATCAAAATTTAGTATATTAAAATGATGAGAAAAAAGGATTCATACCACTGGTATATGCGAAAGTCCATGCTTTGTCAATTGTAGGGATACTAGCAAACTCTTGGAGCAAAGTAGACTGAGAAGAGTATTCTTCCTCTGAGGTTTCATCCAAACCTAGAGCTAGAGGGTATCTTTTGAGAGGGCTGGCTTCAGCACTTTCCATTGCTGAGCAAACTGACAAACGTCGTCTAGAAATTGGCACACAACAAAGGACCAATCAATATAGAAAAACTAATAGCCTCAAGTCGTTTTTTAGCTTATAATCATAAAAAAAAAAAAAAGAAGAAGAGAAACGCCACAATGTATAGGCGTGCAATCAACGTGAAGACCAATAACTGAAACAATAATGGAAAAAATCCTGAGCGTTTCCCCCTTTAATAGACCTCACGCAGCACGAATACAAATTAGTCGAGGCCCCAAAGGGAGTATTGGACACCAGGGGGGAAAAAATGTGAAAACAATACTTGAAACAAAGAAACTGTACTTAAATTTCCTGATTACAGCACCTTTCCATGACCCTCAATATCATAGGTGCTCATGACAACCCAAAAACACTCTTCTTGATTAATTCGTAATAGTAGCAAATAAGCTTAATTATAAATGTATATAGTAGAATTAACCATTTAAACATGATTCTTAATAACTTGTCAAGATAAATCCTTGGTGCACCAAATGGATACTATGCAGAAAATCTCACCAAAAGTGCACCAATTTGGTACGCAGACTAAATTATCCCGGGATTATAATCCCTAGACTAATTTATCCCATTTGGGATAAAATAATACCAAGTTTGATGGAATAAGGTGGGATAAGCTGGAATATGGACGATTAAGTCTGAGACTAAGTTTATAATATAGTTGACGGTATAAATTTATCTCGACTAAACATTGTCTAAATTTAGTACCACACTTATCGTACCTTATCCCGCGTACCAAATGACCCCTATACAAAACCTAATAGAGAGACAGTACAGATAATTGAGCAAACAGTAAACTTGCAGACTTAATCAACATCATGAATACACAAAAACAAATGCAATCTACTGTCTAATATAACAATATATATGCATAATGTAACATAGTGAAGGGTCAAAAGGGTCTGAAGGATAGATGCTAGAAAAGGACAATTCGGGAAAGAGATGAACAGAGAAATGAGAACTGTCAACAGAGTAGGAATTGGATACCTTGGAATTAGTTGAAAGTAGTGGAGGAGCGCACAAGATGCCCGACACCACAGTTATAATAAAAGGGTGGCAGAGTGACAGTGTAAGCAACTCCTGTGGTGAATCTTGGTGCTGTAAAGTGGTGTAATATACTCCTCATGTTCCAAGATTCTTTATTTTTTAATGTAAACTAGTACTGTACCCCGCGTGATGCGTGGTCAATATTAAAAAAATATTTATTACTTTGTTAATTTTTCAATGTTACATTTGTAATTACCACAATTATTTGATTATCCTATTCTATATAAATTAAATAGATATTATCTAAATTTTAATAAATAAAATCTCCATTAAATTAAAGGGAATTATATAGTCATCAAATAATTTTTTCATTATGTATTTTTATTTATTATATAATCCAATATTTAGTATAATTATATTGTTAATATAAATTATGGCACTTTTCATTATAATATTTCTTTGCCTCTCCTATTATATATAAATAGATATAGATTTCTCTAACTCTCCTATATATATATATATTAAATAATTTTAAAACTCTAATTTGAAACTACTCCCCAATTTGAATTAGTAATTCGTTATTTTATTTAATTTCATTTTTTATATTAAAATTATTTTAAAACACAAATTTGAAACTACTTTCCGATTTGAATAGGTAGTTTTTCTTCTCTTTTTTTCTTTTTTTTATTGTTAAATTTTTTTTTTATTTTAAAATAATTTAAAAACTCAAACTTGAAATTACACCCACCCAATTTGAATGGGTAGTTATTTATATATATATATATATATATATATATATATATATATATATATATATATATATAT
>MU760298.1:240414-276666 GCA_026770625.1 Nicotiana glauca
ATAATAATAATAATAATAATAATAATAATAATAATAATAATAATAATAATAATAATAATAATAATAATCCATAACCTTTTTCTCATTTTCACGCGTCTTTTCCTACGCACTCAATTATGTCACTACAAAGTGGCTAATTGGCATAGATGTGGCTTAGTTGAAGGGCCTAATAGGAACAACTCTATGTTTAAATGTCCAAGTGACAAAAAAGGTCAAGTTTAAGGGTCCAGTTATGTATTATGCCTTTTGAATATATGGAAGCCTTTTATATTTTGATTCATTACATGGCAATTCTATTTATGGCATGTATAGGAGAAAGTTCATGTGGAAGCCACTCAAGGAAATTGCAGGCTTATCTCAATCATAGGATAATAAGTCCACCATATTGGGACTTGACTATGCTTTTTCTGTCTCTCGGAAACAGTCTCTCTATCTTACAAGGTAGAGGTAAGGTCCGCGTATATACTAACCTCCCTAAACTCTACTTGTGGGATTCACTGGGATCGTTGTTGTTGTTGTTGTTGCTGTATATTGGAACTTGAAACTATTACATAGACAGTTTGATTAAGGTCATGTTGCAAATGTATACATCAATATATATGAAGTTTAGCAAAATTTTTAGATGCTGCCTTATATATAAACATGCATTATTCCTCCCATTTTCCTTCTGATTAATTAACTACATTGTGTCATGGCACCCTTGCATCATCCCATAGTCAACTTTCCAACTGTGCTAACTACATGTATTAGAAAGATTCAATCAATCAACCAATGATAGCGCACCCAATTCCAAACTAGCTGAGGTCAACTATTTAAATCATCTGTATCCGTTCAAACATTTTGTTCAGTCCATTTATTTTAATACTAAATAATTTGACTCGTAAGAGCTATAAGGATCCCCAGACCCCACACTGTGGGAATACACTGCGTATGTTATTTATTTATGTTGTTAAGAGCGATAAGGAGTTCTCTAAAATTAGAGATTCGATTCAGGTAAAATGCATTGTGCAAGGTGACAAATTCAAAGGGGCAAAACCATTTTCCAACATCAAAATGAAAATAAGGGATTTTTAGTAAACCTTATTAATAATGAAAAGGAACAGGCTGAATACATATATGGTCGCTCAAAATTGCCAAGATTTCTCATTCAAACACTTGAACTTGAGTCAAATTGTGTCTAATTGATGTCTCAATTTGCACAGTAACAAACATAAATCATTCTTGGTGTGTCTTGTGAACATTGTTTGGTCCATTATTAGTTGCTGGTGGTTTAAAACATGTACACTTATGTGTAGTCAAGGAACATATTGGAACCCCTTCTTTGCATTTCGCAATTCCAGTGCAATCTGTATCCTTAAAGCATACAAACGCCCCATTGCTTCCTTGTCCTAACACCATTGACATTGTTGAATAAGTTAATGAGAAGAAAAACAATCAAGAAGCTAAAAATAATTGGTGAATGTATAATAATATGTATAACTCGTGTATAATATATGTATAATCAAGGTATAATCTATGTATACCGATTAGAAAAAGTAAACTGTGAATCTAGCAGGTGTCCCCTCCTTTTCACAAATTCCTATGTATTTATCATAACAATTTGACTTGTAAATCGAAATTGCTTACCTAACAAAATAAGAAAAAAGGAGACCAAAAAAATCTTTAGAAATGTTGCCTTCTCCATTCTCTTCCAAGTTTTTGTGGTAGCACTACTGTAACTATATGACTATTATTATTGATATCTTTTTGCAATTTTAATTGTTGCATTTAGCAATGTATTTATAGGAAGCAAAAGAACTGCACCAACGACTAAGCTTTTAATTGATGCAGAAATAGTAAAAAAATCAAACAACTTTATGTCCTTCCATAAATAGTGTAGCTAATTAAGGAAATTAAGCATAAGACAAAGGTAAGACAATCTTTTCTTGCGGGAAATATTTGGGAAATGAGTTACTTATTATTTGCCTTTGACCTTTGCTAAGTAATCTAAATTCAAGTTCATTTCTAGTACTAGTATATAAACTCACTTATTGTTGAAATATGCAATCAGAAACCTCCTTTAGTAAGTATTGAATAATTTTGTTATTTTATCCCTATGCTAATGCCTATCTGTAAAAAAAAAGAAATAATGTTCAGCCAACCAGATTAACAATTAAAACTTCTAACTAGTATTACTGCTCGAGCGATTCGCGATTAATATTAAAGAAAATTAATCATAAAAGATTGTAATCTTATTTTTTTGAGCACATTAACTTATTATTAGTACACAACTTCCTTTGTTCTAATATTAAAAATATTTCCTCCCATTTTAGCAACGACCACCTACAACATCAGTTTTACAAAAGAATTATATTAGAAATTTTATTAAAACAAATACTTTTTTTTTTTGTTAATGTATGTTGAAACAAAATAAAAAAAATTTATTATAAAATAAAAACTTGCACATATAGAGCCCACTATGATTAATCTAAGCGTATGCTATTAATCATCGTACAGCATTTCTGTCACTGATTCAATTATAGAACAGCAAAACTAACAAATAAAATTAAAAACTTAAAACTTTTGATATTTGGTGAAAAGATACTCGATTCTTTCTCCCTAACTGAAGACTCAGATGGATAGTGTTCGATGTTACGAGCAACTGCTCTCGGGGCCATAAACCGGAGCTCTCGGGGTGACTTGCCATACTGTTAGTTGAAATTAATGAGTACGGTATCATATATCAATCCCGTACAGCTATCAAGCCACAAGTCTTAGCATACTTTATAGTTAATTCCAGTATGAGTATACCTCCTGAGGAGAGGCGGATCCAGAATTTTTATGCGCCAGGGGTACAATATTCTGCTCAACCAGCTGTGCTCCCTACAAACTTTTAGTGTTCAGGGTGCCAAGTTCTTGAAATTAACTTCTTTTTTTGGTTTCCTACCCGCTGCCCGGTATCCACATTGGGGTCCGACTAAATCCGGATTCGCGCCGGAAAATCCCACATTTGGGGATAAAGCGCTCCCTAACAAAGGCGACTCCATACCCAGTACAGAGAATTGCTTGCTTGCTAGAAAGTTTGATTTCTTGATCCCCCCTAATAATGCTTAAAAAATAATCTAAAGCTACAAGACTAAACTTGACTAAGCTAGAGAAACATAAGGAAGTACATGAAATAAAACTACTCTATATTTTCAATGAAAATGACTTAGTTTTCTATAAGGCAGCAGCAGGTCCGTTGTCAGCAATAGTGTCTTTGGCATCACGGTCTACGCGCGCAGCGCTATTGGTATCTGTCTGTGGCTTGGCGCTGGCGAGGGATATCGGTGGGGCGACAGAGGCACCTGCGCGCTTGTCACTTGGCGCGGCCAAGACCATGGGGCCGTCTGTGGCGCTAGGCATTTGGAGGCTTGCTAGGACGCCACGGGGCGCGCCCAAGGGGTTATGGGGCATGGCTGGAAAGCCGCCCATGACATTCTCCCCCACCTGAGTTGGCGACGTCCTCGGCGCCTTACTTGCAAAATAATCTTCAATGAGGCTCTTGTAGGCTTTGAGGTTTGTTCCCCTCTCCCAAGTATTCTCTTCTGCATCACAGCCCTGCCATTTCACTAAGAACTCTTGGTTATCTTTCCTTGAGGCATGAATCATTCTGTCATCAAGGATAGCTTTAACACGCCTTTTCCTGATTGAATTGGGACCTCGAATACTGGGTATTGTAAGCTGGCTCTTTGAAGGATCCTCCGTGTCTTCCCGAAAAGGTTTCAGGAGACTGACATGGAAGACAAGATAAATTTTCCACCAAGCTGGGGTATCCACCCGGTATGCAACTTTCCCAATGCGCCTTTCAATGGACAAGGGTCCAATGTATTTTTGCAATAGGCGAGGGTCATGGACCCCTGCAAATAAGTACCGCTTTGGGATTTTGACCACCACTTTATCTCCTACTTGATATTCAACAAAGCGACGATTCTGATCAGCATGCCACTTCATCCGCTTTTGAGCTTTGACAAGATAGCTCCGCACTATCTCCAAATTCCGCTTCCACTCTTTTGAGAAGCTAGCAGCTCGAGGAGATTTAGCCATGTTTGGTGCATTCACAGTGTGTGAGAGTAGTAGTTGCTATCCGATAACAATTTCAAAAGCGCTTTTGTTGGTACTAGAGCTCTTTTGTGAATTGAAATACAGTTGAGCAGCATCCAGAAGCTTCACCCAATTCTTTTACGATCCAGTTACAAAGTGGCGGAGATATTCCTCCAACATACCATTGAACCGCTCCGTCTGGACATCAGATTGCGAATGAAAACTTGAGCTGTGACTCAATTTTGACCCAAGGCACTTGAAGAGTTAGGTCCAAAAGTTGCTAGTGAAGCGTGAGTCGCGGTCACTAACAATGTCTTTGGGCATTCCCCAATATTTGATGACATGAGAGAAGAAGAGTCGAGCTGTATCTTCTGCTGATATATATTGTGGGGCTGCAATAAAGGTGGCATACTTGGAAAACCAGTCTACAACATCCAAGATAGTTGTGAGATCTCCGACCTTGGTCAATCCAGTGATGAAATCTAGGGAAACGCTTTCCCAAGGTCTCTTTGGGACAGCGAGTGGTTCCAAGAGTTCCGCTTTTGTCAAGCGGTCCGACTTGTCCTTCTGGCATACTATACAAGTTTTCACATACTGAGCAACATCATCGGCCAATAATAGGCACGACGAAGTAATGCCATGGTGCGTTATTCACCGGAATGGCCGACGCACAGAGTATCATGACATTCCGTTAGAAGAGTCCTATGCAAATCTCCTCCTTTAGGAACATAAAGTTGGTTCCATTTCTCTTTCAAGAAACCATCTTCCATGTAGAACTGGCGAGTCTTGCCCCTACCAAATCAATCAAATACTGAGTAGCAGGATCCTTGATGAGTAGATCCTGTATCTGGTCCTTGATGGATGTGGCTACTTCGCTCCCCCTTAGGGTGGCGAGTAGGCACACCGATGCTAGATCAGCTCTCCGACTGAGCGCATCAGCAACATGATTGGTCTTTCCACTGCAATACTCCAAGTTGAAGTGGAATTCAGCTAGGAGTTCCTGCCATCTGGCTTGTCGACCGTTCAGCTTCGGCTGGGTCATGAAATGGCTGACAGTTGTGTTGTCTGTCTTGACCACGAACGGGGTTCCCAGCAGATAGTGCCTCCAAAGGCGCAAGCAGTGGACGACAGCCAATAATTCTTTCTCATGGGAGACATAGCGCCGCTCTGCATCCTTCAGCTTCTGACTCTCGTACGCTACAGGGTGCCCTTCTTGTAGGAAGACTCCGCCGAGGGCATAGTCAGATGCATCCGTTTGTACCTCGAACGGTTTGGCCAAATCAGGGAGGGCCAAGATAGGGCTACTAGACATAGTCGCTTTTAATGCGTTGAAGGCCTCTGTTCTCCTTGGTCCCCAATCCCAAGGTGAGACCTTCTTGAGGAGTTCTGTCAATGGCACTACGATAAGTGAGTAGTTCTTTACAAATCGCCGGTAGAAGTTGCATAGGCCAAGGAACGCCCTCAAGGCATGGATATCCTTAGGCGGCGGCCAATCTGTGATGGCCTGGATTTTTTGTTGGTCCATCTTGATGCGTACTTCCTCGATGACATGTCCGAGGAAATCAATTTGCTTCTGAGCAAAGGAGCACTTGGATAACTTTGCATAGAGTTCATGCTCCCGCAACCGAGCTAGGACCTTTCGCAAGTGCACTAGGTGTTCTTCCAATGTCTAGCTATATACCACAATGTCATCTAAGTAGACCACCATAAATTCATCGATGTACTCTCGGAAGACTTGGTTCATGAGAGTGAAAAATATAGCTGGGGCGTTGGTCAAGCTGAACGGCATGACCAGGAAGTCGTACGACCCATATCTTATCACACAGGTCGTCTTGTGTTAATCACCCTCTATAATCCGAACTTGCCAATAACCTGTCTTCAGATCTATCTTGGTGAACACCGTTGCACCACCCAGTCTATCAAACAAGTCTTCCATTATAGGAATAGGGTACTTGGTCTTCACGGTGATTTTGTTTAGAGCTCGATAATCCACACAGAGTCACAGGCTGCCATCATGTTTCTTTTGGAATAGAACAGGGGACCCATATGGAGACTTGGAGGGTACAATGATCCCTGTATCTAGCATTTTCGTCAATTGTCTCCGAAGCTCGGTGAGTTCGGGTTGTGACATTCTGTAAGGCGCCCGGGCAGGTGGCTTCGCGCCCGGCACCAACTCAATTTCATGGTCCATAGTGCGCCTGGCGGGAGCCGCTTTGGCATGTTTTGTGGCATGACATCTTCAAACTCCAGTAGTAACTCCTTCACGGGTTCAGGAATGGGCCCCGAGGAGCGTTCTATATCTTCAATGCATAGGGTTACCAGGAACGTAGGTTCATTCCTTTTGACCCCCTTCTTCAACTGCAAGGCCGAGATGTTCTCAACTGCCATCTTCATGGGCAGGTACGGGATAATGCAGGGCTTGGCCCTATTGGTACCCATCATCAGTAGCATGTCTGCAAATGGTACAGGCATGGTGTTGGTTTACCTTAGGAATTCTAGCCCAACAATCAGCTCGAAGTCGTTTATGATCACCACTCACAGGTTGAATTTTCCTTCGTAAGGGCCAAGCTTCACCGGTACTTCTTTAGCTATTCCACCCACTAGCAGGGGAGGTGAGTTGATAGCCTTGACACTACCTTTACCTTTCCCTACAACTAGTCCAAGACGCTCCACCTGAGTCGAGGCTAAGTAGTTGTGGGTAGCACCCGTGTCTATCATGGCCCGAATGGGCTTGCCATTCACCTTCATCTCAACGAACATTAAGGTCCTCTCTTGTTTAAGAGGAGTCTCTTCATTCGCCTTCCTTTTCCCTTTCTCGGTGATGGGACATGGGTCCTTCGTCTTACGAATACCAGCACTGGTCTCCGCTAATGCCTCAGAAATGGAACCAACAATTGCATTGAAGGCACCTACTGGCTCAGTCTGGTCCGCATCATCTGAGTCGTTACCAGTCCCATCATCAATAGCCTGATGGGCATTCATCTGTGCATGTGGGCACTCATTGTTCCAATGTGGTTCGCCGCAATGTCGACATCCTAAAGGAGGCTTTATCCCTCGGTCATTGTTGTTTGACGCAGCACTGTTGCTGCCGGAGGAAGGAGCTCTAGATTTGTTTGAGTTTCGATCTCCCCCATTTTTGCTAGGGCCACCATTGCTAGGCTAGCCCCCTTTGAATCCCGCTCGGGCAAGCGGCTGGGGCCTGTCCTTCCGAGCTTCCGTTTGATAGTTACCAAGGCATTTAGCTGCTTGGATCGCCTTGGGGAGGGTATCTACCCTCTGTCTTTGTAACTCCACACGAGCATAAGGTTTCAACCCTTCCAGGAAGGTGAAGAGTTTGTCTTTGTCCCCCATGTCGTGTATGCTTAGCATAAGCGCGGAGAATTCCCGCACGTAGTCCCGCACTGATTTTGTCTGGCGGAGCTCCTTTAGTTTTCTCCTTGCATTGTATTCAACATTTTCGGGGAAGAACTGTAGGCGTATGGTTGCCTTCAATTCTGCCCATGTCTCGAGAGTATCTTTACCGGCCTTGATGGCTTCGTACTTCACCCGCCACCAGAGTTTAGCATCGCCCTGAAGATACATCGTAGCAGTTGCTACCTTCTTAGATTCCTCTAGGCTCCCAACAACATCGAAATACTGTTCGACGTCAAAGATGAAGTTCTCCACTTCCTTGGCATTCCTAGCTCTACTGTATGGCTTTGGCTCAGGAATTTTCAGTTTCTGTGTCGCGGAAGCGGGGTTCACAGTGCCCCTGATTTGTTTTCCACCTCCTCGGAGTAGGCCCTGTAAAGCAGTGTTGACAACATTGAGCTGGTCTGTCAATTTGTCAATAGTTTGTTGCATGGTAGTCACCCTGTCTGCCTCTTGTTCCCTGTGGGCTAAATCCTCGGTGCGCTCCTGCTGGAGCCCTTCGAATTTCTCAAAAAATTTGGCTGCCTCTGTGGCTGCCGTCTGTCGGTCTCTCCCTCGGAGTCTCGATTGATATTTTTAGTGTCAACTTCGGCCTGGAGCACCTTGCGGTCCAGGTCGTCCAACCTTTGCACTAGGCTGGTTCTTAGTTCAGGCACCGTATCCATAATAGGTCGTAATACCTCAGCCACCCCTTCGAGAGCCGCAATGCGGTCCCCATGATTCACCATGGTCAGAAATGGTGGTAAAGTCAATACGTTCCCTCGTCCGATGTCGAGCCTAGGCTCTGATACCAACTGTTACGCGGCGCCTTCCTGAAGTTCCTTGGAAGGGCGACGTAAGGCTAAGCAACTGATGTCAGTGCAGTTACTATCCGCCAACTGAGGTCCCCTCCATATGCTAGACTAGATTGTCAGTGTCGTACGGGAAAATCAATGTCAAGAGCAATTGAGAGAACAAAAATGAGAATTGAAAATGAAAGAAAGCTTGATTGTATTAATGAAAGCTATTACAGAAAAGCAACGCGGTGTCGATGGGGAAAGATACTAGTACAGAGAATTGCTTGCTTGTTAGAAAGTTTGATTGCTTGATCCTCCCTAATAATGCTTAAAAAATAATCCAAAGTTACAAGACTAGACTTGACTAAGCTAGAGAAACATAACGGAGGTACATGAAATAAAACTACTCTATATTTACAATGAAAATGACTTAGTATTCTATAAGGCAGCAGCAGGTCCGTTGTCAGCAGTAGTGTCTTTGGCATCACGGTCTGCGCGCGCGGCGCTGTTGGCATCTGCCTGCGGCGTGGCGCTGGCGAGGGATATCGGTGAGGCGATAGAGGCACCTGTGCGCTTGTCACTTGGCGCGGCCAAGTCCACGGGGTCGTCCGTGGCGCTAGGCATTGGGATGCTTGCTAGGACACCACGGGGCGCGCCCAAGGGGTCATGGGGCATGGCTGGAAAGTCGCCCATGACATAACATATAGGTTTGCCTCTGCGCCTGAGGCTGAAAAAAGAAGCGCCTAGTGCTTCTAGGACGGTTCTCGAAACATAAACCATCTATACAGACGGTTCATCTAATATTAAAGGTTCTGAACTCGGGATAGTGCTTGCCGCACCATCCAGAGAAGTGGAAAAATGTCACTCTACCACTAACAAGGAAGTATGAAACTGTGGTTTGAAGCTTGAAATAGTTCAGTGGACTCGGCATTGTACATATCAAGTTGAAAAGTGACTCTCAACTAGTGATTATTCAAATTCAAAGAACATACGTGGTGCGAAAACCCCGAATGCAACAATATTTAGAGAAAGTAAAAGCTATCCTTTTTTGAATCATCTGTATCCATTCGATCTATTGAATCCTGTTGTCCTCAAATAGGAATTATTTAAAAATTAAGTTCCTTAAATCCCTTAAACATAATAAATTCATAGAAGAAATTCATAGAAGAAATTCATAGAAGAAAAAATGCATTATGCAAGTAATAAATTCAAAGGGAAAATATCTTTTTCCAACATATATCAAAATGGATATAAGCTAGGGACTTTTATTGATCCTTATTACCAATGAAAAATTCAACCATAAATCAGTTTTGGTCAGTCTTCTGAACTCGTTTTGCTCCATTATTAGTTGCTGCAGGTTTTGGACAGAAGCATGCTTTTGTAGTTAAGTCGCATTTGGGATCTGCGGCGTCTATGCATTTCATAATTCCAGCGCAATCGGCATCGTTAGAGCAAAAAAATATCCCATTGCTTGAATGTCCTAGCAACAATGACATTGTTGAATATTAAGTTATTAAAAAAGAAAAAGTTAACTAGAGTTTATCATATTTCAACATATAAAAAGACACAAATTGCTATACTTTTTAGGGTACAATTTGCTAGAAAAGAGAATATTTAGTACAATATATAGCATCAATATTAAAAAAGAAAAAAGAATTATCTGTGGAAGAAAAGATAATTTAATATCTATATATTTATAACATTTTGGCTAATATAATGCAAAAATAAAAGTAGACACTCGATCTTTGAAGTATGAGCGATATCTTTTAGATACTAATAGCATGTTTTGTCAATTTTTTGGGAAGTCAAAGGTGCTTATTTTTCAGAAATACTGTTTATATTAGGAAGTCTGACAAAATATACTTTTCAAATAAGCAGATTTTGAAAGCCTGATCAAAATAAGTACTTTTTAGAAAGCAATTTTGACTAAAAAAATGCATTGCCTCAAATCTTTAAACTATGTGTGACTATAACCTAGTTGAATATGAACTTTTACGTAATATATAATATAGATAAGTTGATCTAACAACTTGTTTGGATAGTTGTTACATATTGTATTATATCGTATAGTTACTATAAATATGATGTTTGTTTTGACTGTTACTTAAATTTTATTGTATCGTATTATTAAATCCGTCGTTATGTAACAACGAAATGTGCCACTTTATGTAACAACCGATTCGGTGTGGTTGCGTCGTTATCTTGTCTTTTTCGCTCATCTCACCCTTCATTATTATTAATTAATTTTATTTTCTCATTTTTTCTACCTTTTTATATAATAAATTTATCCCATATCATAATTTTTCTTTATAATATTGCAAGTTTATTCTTCTTATTGAAGGTGTATGATATCATGAAACAACAGCAAACGATACAATCTATCCAAACGTTGTATTCATCAAACGATACAATACAATACAATATAATATATTATGAAATGATGTGTAACAACCATCCAAACAAGCTGTAAATTACTTACCTAACAAAATAAGCAAAAAAGAAACCAAAAAAATCTTAAGGAATGTTGCCTTCTCTATTCTCTTCCAAGTATTTTGGTAGCACTATAGTAACTATATGATTGTTATTGTTGATGTCTTAAATGTTCCTTTAACAATGCATTTATAGCCTATAGGAAAGAAAAAGACATGCACCAAACTTTCTATATAGTAACAAAATAAATTCTAATATGAAAATGTCAAACAACTTATTACCTTCCCATAATAGTGTAGCAAATTAAATAAATTAAATCTAATTAGAGACTAAGGTAACATAAGTTTTTCTCGCAAGACCAAGAACTATTTTGGAAAGTGAGTCACTTAATTTTCCTTGATATTTGACAGGTAATTTAAATTCAAATTCGTTTCTAGTAAAATTAAGATGGTCAAATATACAATGGTTATTTTTCAATTACGTACATAAAATGTGGCTATTTTTGAATTTTACCCAGGGAAGTGCACAAAGAGTCATTTCTCCATTCCTATTTAAATAGTAGTGTCACAATCCAAAATCAACCGTCGTGTGCCTAGCGTGGAACTAGGCAAGCCAACTACTCAACCCTTTCAACACAGTAAAAGCTTTGAAAAAATATAGGGAAGCAATTAATATTTAAGAAAAACCTTTTAAAAATAGAAATAAATCCACAACACAATACAAATCTCTCCCAAAACCGGGGTGTCACCGAGTACATGAGCATCTATACCGGGATACATTCTACTACCATGCCTAAGGAATAAGAATTGAAATACAAATAAATATAATGAAGGAGAGTCAAGGCCTACGAACGCCATGCAGCTACCTTGATAGTCTCCCGAGATCTTGACTCATCACTTAGCAGTCGCTCTGACCGAAAGCACCTGGATCTGTACATGAGGTGCAGGGTGTAGCATGAGTGCAACCAACTCAATAAATAATAAATCCAACCTTTGGACTGAAAGTAGTGGCTAACTCAACCGGCATAGTTCAATATAGAAATAACAGTGCAGAAACGTAGCATGCTTTCAAGTTTAATAGATAACTCAAAACAATAAAATAGATCAAATCTAAATGGTATGAAGAATATACTTCTCTGCTTCTGTATGCTGATGCACATATTGTATGTGATGCACTATGCTAACAGCCTTATGTGCTCACACTCTCAAATGCTCAATCACTCGGTACTGTATATGGCCCATACGACCCAGGGAAGATCCATCCCGAAATATATACATCACTGACCATCAGTCACCCAGTACTGAGTAGGGCCAATCCAGCCCGTGGAGAAGATCCATCTCCAGGTATATGATGCTTCGGACAAGATCCATGTCCAGGGAAGATCCATCCCTCAATATAATCAACCGCCCTCACTAGGGATGTGTGCAAACTTCGAAGGGCTCCTTCAGCCCAAGCGCTATCATTAATCAGTATAACCGCTGCAGCGTGCAGCCTGATCCTATAAATATCACTCATAATCAGGCTCTCTGTCTCACTCAGTCATCATTCTCTCTAGTCTCATTCATAGGCTCAAAATATCATGAAACTAGCTCGAACATAATGATATGATGTATCAATAAATAACAATAGAGACTGAGATAAGATATGAAATAAATGAATGTGACTGAGTACGAAATATCAATAAAATCAATAAGTCAACAGCAAGGAACGACCATTATGGGTCCCAACAGTACCAACATATAGCCTAAGCATGATCTTTAGCATGATTGACAGATCAATTACTTTATCACATGATGAAAACATAGATATCAACAAGATAGGACCAATATATAATGCCATGGAATCGACCAAGTCACAATCCTCACGGTGCATGCTGCATGCCCATCACTTGGCATGTGCGTCACCTTAACACCAATCACATAACATATAATTCGGGGTTTAGAACCCTCAGAACCAAGTTTAGAAGTGTTACTTACCTCAATCCAAGCAAAACTCTACTCCAACACTCCTTTGCATCGCAAATCGGCCTCCAAATGACCCAAATATAGCCACAAGCAGTACAATACAATCAATAGGGGCTAAAGGAATCAATTCTACAAGAAATTACGAAGTTATAACTCAAAATTTAAAATTGACTCAAAGCCGACCCCCAAGACCATGTCTCGAAATCCGACAAAAGTTACGAAACCCGGAAGCCCATTGAACCACGAGTCGAACCATACCAAATTTATCAAAATCTGACATCAAATCGCCATTCAAATTCCCAAAATCAACTCTCCAAATCCATAGCCTCAAACCCCCAAATTTCGCCTCAAACCCCCAAATTTCACCTCAAACCCCCAAATTTCACCTCAAAACCACACAATCTAGGTGGAAAATCGAATGGGGAAACAAGATTATTGAATAAAAATTAATACAAGGAACTTACCTCCAGAATCCCCTCGAAATTCCTCTAAAAAAATCTCCAAAATCCTAGCTCAAAATGCTAAAAATATTGAAAATCTCGGAACCCTTGCTTATATAGGTTTTGCCCAGGCATTCCCGCACCTGCGAAGCCTGGGCTCACACCTGCGTGTCCGCTTTTACGGAAAAACAAGCGCTTCTACGGAAGCCACTAACCCAGCTGCCTCCGCTTCTGCGACCTCTGATCCGCATCTGCGCAATCGCAGGTGCGGAAATACCATCGCACCTGTGACCTCTGCTGGCCTCTATCAATCCGTCACTAGCGCTCCACCCGCCGCACCTGCGGCCAAACCCTCGCAGGTGTGATGATACCAGCAGAGTCCAAACTTTAGAAGCTTCTCAAATTCAACTCCAAGTCCGTTAACCACCCGAAATCAACCCGAGGCCCCCGGGACCTTAATCAAACATACCAAAAAGTCCTAAAATACGATAAAAACTTAGTCGAGCCTTCAAATCACCTCAAATAGCATCAAAAATATGAATCACACCCCAATTCAAGCCTAATGAACTTTGAAATTTTAAAAATTCTACAAATGACGTCAAAACCTATCAAATTACGTCCGATTGACCTCAAATTTTACACACAAGTCACAAATAACACCACGAACCTACTCCAACTTTTAAAAATCTAATCCGACCCTGATATCAAAGAGTCTACTCCCGGTCAAACTTTTCAAATTTCTAACTTTCACCATTTCAAGCTTAATTATGCTACGGACCTCTAATCATAATCCGGACATGCTCCTAAGTCAAAAATCACTCAACGGAGATAACAGAACCATCAAAACTCAAATCCGGGGTCATTTACACATAAGTAAACATCCGTTCAAAATTTTTAACTTAAGCTTTCCATTATGATACTAAGTGTCTCAATTCACTCTGAAATCTCTCTGGATATAAACCAACCAACCTGATACGTCATATAACAGTTGTAGAGCACAAAAGGAGCAGTAAATAAAGGAACGGGGTTACAACACTCAAAACAACTGGCCGATTCGTTACAAATAGCCAACTTCATAAACTTTTTAAAGTTTAGCTGCGATAGTATCAAACTCATACCTGTGAAACTGGAGTTGAAAATCCCGGATATGAAGTTTCAAACTTTAGTCCTTAAGGTCTGAAGTTGGAATTGCCAAAAAATCTAATTTTGGTTCTCAATTAGAATACAACTTAGGCTGAAGTTTTCAGGGACTGGCGTGAAAATCCTGGGGTATGAAGTTTGAAACTTCAATCCGCCGAGTCTAAAGTTGAAATTGCTAAAGTCTAACTTCAGACCTTTGGGCTAAAATTCGAAAACTTCAACGCGAAGGTCTGAAGTTGGGAACTACCTAAGTCTAACTTCACATTTGCAGTTTGAAGTTAGGATGTACAGTCAGACCTCTCTATAACAACATCGCTATATAATAATCATTCACTGTAAAAGTCAAGTTTTTTATGGAACCAGTTTTCATACTATGTTATAATATAGATATGTTCTCTATAACAGTATTTCGCTATAACATTCAAAAAATCCGAAACAAATGAGCTTGTTATAGAAAGGGTTGACTGTAGCTATAAAAGCTTCTTCCATTCATAATTGACGTACCAAATTATGATGAGCTTACAAAATATATAAAATTATATAGTGCAGTCACACCTCTCTATAACTGCATCGCTGCATAACAGTCATTCGCTGTAAAAGCCAAGATTTTTATGGAACCAATTTGCATATTATGTTATAATATATGTTCTGTATAACATCATTCTCTATAACATTAAAAAAATCTATAACAAATGGAAATGTTATAGAGAGGTTTGAACCGTAGTTAATTTCTCAAAATTTTCAAGTGATTGTTGATGGTTCTGTTATGACATATATTAAGAATTTCCTCATATTAAAAACATCAGCGGATTTATGATGGTACGACAAACATGCGTATATTCATGAGTTTTTTTTTGTTTTGCTTTTTTATTTTCATCCCTTTTGATTTCCTGTTGTTCGAACTATTGCTTCTTTGGTAACTTGAATTCATGAACCTGGGGTTATATGTGGGGGTATATATTGACCATATGAATAACCTCTTGTCCGTAAATTGAGGATTAATTATGCATAAAAGTATGATTTCTTAATCATAATGGTACGTGGGAGGACAACCTTTCTGATTGAAGCAATATATGCAACCTTATTTTACTTCCAAATTCTGCCTTATAGCAAGTAATAATAGCTAGCTTAGCGACGTTTTAAAAAAAATTCCGGTGAATAAAATATCTCGTGTTCATACAGGGTTCGGGGAAGGGGCGCACTTCAAGAGATATGATGTAGACAACCTACTCTAATGTAAGTGGCTGGTTCCACGGCTTGAACCTGTGACTTATATGTCCTACATTCTTGTGATTATATATTCTATTGCTTCAATAGCATGCGTCAATATGTTTGTGAAAATACGAATTACAGTTAAAAAATAAAATATCTTAAGGCTGAGGCGCGAATATCTCACTCTCTTTAAGGAGATTCAAGCCCACTGCAGTAAAGTCTTCACTGGTCCAGCAGTAATCTTCTTGACTTGTCTCCCCCAGGATACAATAGCCCAATCACGTTGTATGACTCGAATAAACTCTGGAAAAGTTGTTGAGTCCAAAGCTCCACCAAGATGAACACCTTCCTTCAACAAAAGTAAAAACTCTCTTCTTTTTTTCCCACAAATCTAACCTCACTTTATTAAAATACTCTCAAATATTTTTTGCATACCACATTATGGAAGAAAGACTCCTATTTCTAGGTATAGAAATTCTTCCTTGAATTAAATTGGAATAAAGTGGGGTAGTAAGTTATGAAATCATGGAGAACATGAGAGAAGAGTTACAAAAGAATTATGGCCATTTTCTATATCATGGAGTAGTGGGAGTTATGGCCATTTTCTACATTATGGAGTAGTAGGAGTTATGGGAGTTATGACCATTTTCTACATTATGGAGTAGTGAGAGTTATAACATATTTTATTTTAATATTAAAATGCTAAATTACTAACATTCCCCACTTATTTTAACACTAAAATATATAAGAGAGTTAACCAATTGAAGGGAGACTATTATGCATAATGAAGGTGCGCTCTGCATTGAACCTCCACTTAGCAAAACAACAATCTTTACTCCAGAGTCAATAGTGATCTCAGACTTGAACTATGATTGCTAGGGGAATAAATTATCACTGTTTACACATAATAATCAAGGTGTTGACATGAGCTTTATTAGCCAGCACATTACCGCCTTGTGTTATCCCGATTTTCATTATTGTTTTTGAGAAGAAGCCTAATTCTCATGGGAACCGGCCTATTTCCACACTCACATAGGTGAAATCTGTCAAGGGCACTCCTGTAATTCTAACACCCTACTCATACGAGCTATAGATTTTCATTAAGAGTTAATAAAACTCAACCTCGCAAATAATTATAGGATAAATGCACTCATACCATAGGGATGGAACAATAAAAAATATTGCATTTTAAACCAAGCCATCATATGATTCATTCTTCCCATTGAACCTGGATATAGGATCTCAAGTCCCCAGGTTGGGCTTTCTTATATATGACTGTAACGACCCGACCGGTCATTTTGAGCTTTTGCGCTTTGATCTCCAGTTCTCAGTCATGACTTACCCCGTGTTATATACTATGACTGATGGAAATCATTGGATTTGGTTTTCAGGAAAATTTGGAATGAATTTGAAAGAACAGTCTCAGTTGAAAGCTTTGAATTCGGAAGGTTTGACCAAGAGTTGACTTATTTGTATATGAGCTCGGATCGGAATTTTTATGATTTGGTTATCATCGTTGGGCGATTTATGACTTAGGAGCGCGATCAGAATACATTTTGGAAGTCTGTGGAAGGATTTGGCTTCAATTGACAAAGTTAGTATTTTGGCGAATTCCAGTTGATAGGTGAGATTTTTATCCGAGGGTCAGAATGGAATTCTGAGAGTTGTTGTAGCTTCTTCATGTCATTTTTGATGTGTGTGCAAAATTTCAGTTTATTCGGACGTCGTTTGGTTGGGTTTTTTATCAAATGCATGTTCCGGAAGTTTTAGAAGAACTTAGGTTTGAATTCGATATAATTTAATGGTTTTGGTGTTGTTTGAGGCGTTTTGATAATTGGAACAAGTTTGAATGATATTTTAGGAAGCGTTGGTGCTTTTGGTTGAAGTCAAGGAGGCCTCGGGCTGATTTCGGATGGCTATCGGGAAGTTTTGAACCTTGAGAAATTACAGAATTTGCAGCAGATGTTGCAGGGGTAATTTGGTCTTCGCGATCGCGAGCCTGGGGCCGCGATCACATAGAAGAATTTTTGGCAGGCCTAAATTTTGTTCTTCGCATTTGCGATAGTGGGTCTACGAACGCGAAAGGTGAGTTTCTAATGCTTCGCGTTCGCAGGGAGTTATTCGCGTTCGCATAGGTCTGGGAATTTGAGCATTGCGATTGCAGTGTGGATATTGCATTCGCATAGGGTTAATTTGGAGCCTTGGATTTTAGAGCTTTGCGATCGCGGGTCCTTGGTCTCGATCGCGATGAAGGATTACTGGAGCTGGGCAGAAGGGTTTTAAATATTTTATTCCGTGAGCTTAAGTCATTTTCCCTCTATTGTTGAACATTTTGAGAGCTCTTTGAGAGAAATTGAAGAGGGATTTGAAGAGGATTTATTGGAGATAAGTTTTATGAACCAAAAACGTCATTATATTGTGAAATTTACCTAGAAATTCATAGAAATTTAGCCAAAAAATGGAAGAACTAGGGCTTGTGATTTTGAGATTTTAAATTGGAATTTGAGGGGTCATTTGGACTCCGATTTTGGTGTTCTTTATATGCATAGAATCATGGCGAGATAAGAAACCCATTGATGTGAATAATTTTGAGTTTTAAGAAGTGAGCTCGGGGCTCGGATTTTTGCTAATTTCGGGATTTTCGATAATTTTTGATTGTTTCGCTTGGGTTTTGTTCCCTTAGCCTATTGTGACGTTGTGGTTTTGGTAATATTCGATGCGCGAGGAGGCCGATTTGAGAGGAAAGGGCATAGCGAGCTAGAACTTAGGCTGGTTTGAGGTGAGTAATGATTGTAAATGATATCCTGAGGGTTTAAACCCCGGATTGCACATCGTAGAGCTATATTAAGGTGACTTGCACGCCGGATAGCGAGCGTGGGGTAGAGCACCGTTGGGGATTGTGACTTGGTCCGTCCCGATTGATGATTTTATGTGTAATTGAATGAAACTTATTTGTTATCATCATGACCTGGGCTGATTGCCATATTTGGGCTTCGTGCCAGCAATTTGAATCCCTTGGGGATAGTCGTTGATATTTCCTCACTGTTTGATTTTATACTTGAACTCAGTTATGTATTTTTACACTATTTTCAAAACTCAGCCAAGTTTACTTGCTTTAACACTTGAAAAGATATTTTCAATAATATTTTGGGTTGAGTAGCATGTTTATTGTTGCCCGAGTGGCTTATGTGATTTTGTTGGCTGAGTTAGGCCGAGGGCCTGTATTATGAGGATACTTTTGGATCGGGCTGCACGCCATAATAATATATATATATATACACACACACACACACACACACATATGGATCGGGCTGCACGCTGTAGCGGTGTTATACTGATACTGGTATGAGGCAAAGTGCCTAGATTTGATGCCACGAGATGGCTTGATATTGTGCAATAGCCCGTAAGGGGCCCTTCCCTAAGTCTTCACACCCCCATTGAGCACCGTCGACAATAAATGGATCGGGCTACACGCTGCAGCGATATGTGGATCGGGTTGCACGCCGCAGCGGTACTAGTACTGTTCTATGTGTTTACTTTATTTCATTTGTCTGCCACTATCTGTTGTCTGTATTACGTCACATGGTATCTACCTGATTGCCTAGCATTATCTGTTGAGTGAGTGTTGTGCCCGAGGGGTAGATTTCTATGCTTATCTACACTAATTGTTTTGTATTTATTCACATAACCGTTGAAAAAGTCATTTTCGAAAGAGGTTTGAGCTGAGCTAAGATGTTTTCTAAAGATTTCACAGCTTCACTACTTTTTCTCAAGGGGTTTTATACTGCTTCTATATAGCATGATGATTTGCCTAACGTGATTTCTTACTCCTCAATTATTATTTACTTTTATTACTCACTGAGTTGGAGTACTCACTTTACTCCCTGCACCTCGTGTGCAGATGCATGTATTTGTTCACCCGGTAGCGGGTTTGAGTTGATCAGAGGCTAAGTTTTTCGTAGTTTAGCAAGGTGACTACTAGCGTTCGCAGCACCGCATTTCTTCCTTATGTTTATCAGTCCTCTTTTGTATATTATAGGCCTTGTAGTTGTATTTATACTTTGATAGATGCTCGTGATTTGTGATACCCCAGTTGGGGTTGTGTTTGGGTTGTATTCCGCACTTGATAAAGAAATATTTGTTTAGATTGTGATCATTTAATTATGCTAAAACTGTTATTTAATATTTAACTATTCTGAAAAGGGTGAAATGGATTAGTTGGCTGGCCTTGTCTTCACGTGAGGCGCCATCACGACCGGATCGAGGTTTGGGTTGTGACAAGTTGGTATTAGAGCCTAGGTTACATAGGTCTCACGAGTCATGAGCAGGTTTAGTAGAGTCTCGCGGATCGGTACAGAGACGTCTGTATTTATCCTCGAGAGGCTGCAGAACCTTTAGGAAATCTTCACCTTCTTGAAATCTTATCGTACGTCCTTGATTCAGCTTGGAAAGTAACTCTTGAAACTCCTTCCACGGGTTCATATGCGCGCATGAGCGCTCAGTATCAGATGTGCCTTGATGGCTTGTGATTCCCCGATTGAGGGGCGAGATGTAATCTCTGTAAGTTTATATTGGGCTAGTTTGGAGGATTTGAGGCCGGATCTTTGCCTATTGCTTGAGCACTGAGGTGCTGATTGTGTGAACAAATGATTTTGAACCTATACATTCGGTATTGTCCCTATTAATGTAAGTGACGGCTGGATAGCTATGTGATGAGTATGTTAGTATAGCGAGATGTGTTTATGTGACTTGGAAGTGATGATGAAGGTCTGCTGGATGATAGAAGAACTGTTAAGTGTTTGATTCCCATCATGATTCGACGTATAGCCCCGAGTTATGGGCGTGTGAAGGATCTTTCCATGTTTTGCGGTTGTGAGTGAAGTAAAATCCATGTTGCGATATGAGTTCAGACTCAGGAAGGCTAAGTGACTACGAATAGTTTATGATAGTGGAAGGTATACAGAAACGTTATATTAAGGCAAAACAAGTGGGTCATCTCCTGCGGAGTGTTCTGAAGTGGTGTGATCCCTATATGTATGTTAGAAGATCTCATGTGTAATTGAAAAGTACGTGTTGAAATTTGAACTTTTGGGTCGCTTAAGAGAGTGGGCTTAACTGTTGCGAGATTTGCAAAAGATTTAAAGTACTAGATGATTTGTGTTTACACAAGCTTACAAATGATTTAAGTTTAATCTCACTATGGTATTGTGGCATCAATAGAGCAAAAATGTTATGATTTATTGAGTGTATCTTGGTCTATGGCTTCGAGCCAAGTGGGGGAGTCTGCTGTGAGCAATTGATTACACGGTTAGGTGCTATGTTGGTTCCAGGTTGGAGCGTGCGAGTGAATTAGCTATGGCTCGAGTAAAGGAAAATTTTGGCAAAGGTTATATTATGATTTATAGGGTATGATAATCACGGAATATCTAGAGTAGTTGTTGGTAAAGAATGCTCGGTGCATAGAGTAGGAAGTTGCTTGGTTGTATTGGGAAGAGGATTTCATTCTGCAATATTGGAGTGCCAATGAGACACGGGTGGTTCTGTTTGTTGGGTCAGGTAAATGGCAGCTCGAATAAGAGGGAATGACTTGCGAGAATAGTTCTAATGTGTTCAGGAGTTTGTATACATCAATTGAGTGCTCTAGAGTTGCATATGTGGTTAGAAGCTGTTGTTTTCGTTGGAAAAGGGCAAGACTTGTAGTATTTCGATGTCGATTATGGGATCCTATGTATCAGTATTAGGAAAGTAAAGGTAACGGATTCAGATTCGTAGGAAGTTCTTCAGATTAAAGTATTCGGGAACGTGATGTTTTTGGGAATATTTAAGAGAATATTCAGCGACTTATGGGCCTTGACAGTGTGGATTTATGCTTGGGCCTCGTGTGGTAAACCTGGGTTGAGAAATTGTGGTGCTACAGCAAGAGGGAGCATCAAGTTGAAAATGAATAAGAGGAAAATTTAGATAGATGTAGCAGCTTGATAGTAGACCGAATCAGTATGGTAAGGATATGATTAATTCTTTGTATGTGTTCGAGGTAATGGGTTCTTACAAGTATTTTGCAGCAATGCTCTTGGGTTTTGATGGCTTGCTTAGCTTGGTATAGTTAGAAGGATTCAGTCCTGGCACTTTAATTTGTGCAAACGGAACTAGGGGAGTTCTTGTTGATTTCTACCGTGGTTGGAGAAGTGCATTTTCTACGAATATGAGAGGCATGGGATGTGTAATGATTTTCTTCTAGTTGGGATCAATGGAAGTTCTTGACTAGTTGAGTGCGTAGATGTCTGTGGCTCGGAAGGGAGATAAAAGTTTTCATGTTAACCTTGAATGGTATGATATATGCGGTATGTTGTGGAGGACCGAGACTGGCGTGTGCTAGGTTACAGTTCAGTTTTGAAAGCAAATTCATAAACTCTTAGGCAACGGGTAGCCTCAGATAATCAGGGAAATGGTACTGTTAATTGGAAGTGATTTGACGAGAGTATGTATCTCAAAAAAGGGTAATGTGATTAAACTGATGATACTTCAGTAGTATTGTGGCACTTTCTTGTTGGATCGACTGGTGGTATTCGGGTTGCTTGGTGGCACAGGGAAATTTTAGAGTACCTCTCGTGAAATGATTGGGTATTAAAGGTGTGGCATGTGTTCAGACGGCAAAATTGGGATAAGGTATGATTAGGGGTGTTCATGGTTCGGTTTGGATCGGTTTTCCCTAAAAAGAAACCAAACCAAGTAAGTCGATTTTTCAAATATTAGAACCAAACCAAACCAATTAAGTCGGTTTTTTCTCGATTCGGTTTATGTCGGGTTTTGTTGGTTTTTTGGGTTTTTCAGTTATTTGTCGATTTTTTCTTAAATATAAAACATACACTACCAAACACATATTCCGACGATCACATTTTCAACGTAACACTATCAAACCAATTGCTCTTTGAGAAATCTATTATTTACCAAGATATATTGATGATAATTGAATTGAATAGTGATGAATAATTTAAGGACTCAATTAAAATTATTTTTAACACTAAATGGATTATTACACTTAACAAAAGAAAACTACCAATCAGATTAGAATGTAAAGGTAAAGAACTATACTAAAAGTGCAACCTATTGACATTTACAACAATTTTTTTGAAACTTTGTATAAAAATATATATATATAGAGGTGTAATAATAAATTTGAAATAGCTACTCCTATAGTTGGTTTGGTTCGATTTTTTTGATTAAAATAATAACCAAACCAAATTTGATCAGTGTTTAAAATTCAAAACCAAAACCAAAACCAAACCAAAAAGTATAGGTTTTTTTGGTCAGTTTGGTTTGGTTTTCGGTTTGATTCAGTTTTTTCGGGTTTTTATGAACACCCCTAGGTATGATGATTCGTGTGCTATATGGAGTTGGAAACTGGGAGTTCTCATGTTCGGGCTATGTTATAGTTGTGGATCGTGTGTATCAGCGCAGTATGGTGACTATCGAGGATTGGAGACCCGAGCGGATCTTTGGTCAATTAGTATGTTAGATTTCGAATTATGTCCTATTGGGGATTTTTATATTTCGAAGACCCAACGAATGGCTGGGAAGGATTTATCTTTCTTATTTGGGCTCTTATGACGAGTGCCAATGCTGAGTCTCCTCATATTGATTTAGTTTCGGTGGTGAGGGACTTTTCGGATGTGTTTCTTATGGCCGGGCAAGGTTGTTGATTTCGGCATTGATTTGGTGCCTTGCACCATATTGTTTGGCACCGACAGAGTTATAGAGGTGGAAGGAACAGTTTTAGGTTTCCTTGGTAAGGAGTTTGTTGGCAGACCAATATGAATGCATGTTCTAGCTTGAGTCGGCTTGGTTGGCCCCGAATTGCATTGTTAAGGGATAAGTTGATCCGACCGTTGTTGAGCTTACTAGTGATCTGGGAGATCTATGAGTTTGTGTTCTGTGTTTCGAGGCGTTATGATTTGTTGGTTATGGGCACATATGGTGCGGTTCTATTGGGGTTCATAGTGGAAGTCAAGCGGGGAGAATAATTGGGTGTTGCTCAGTGAATGGCGTGTCAGTTAAGTCCTATCGGGCTTGCATGGTATATGTTACTTGTTTCACAGAGGGTGTAATGATTTTCTTTGGTTCCAGACATCAGATTGTGCGTGGTTGTCAATTTCGAGCATATTAACTTGTGGAGTGTCTCGTGGAGCCATGTTTGGTTAGGATCGCGTATTGCAGCGAAGCTATGTGGAGATATGACCTTGCGGGTTAGATACGTGTGTTCTATTTTTATGATGTGAGACGGGTTCTCAGCCGTGTGTTGTGATGATATTGGTGAGCTTGAGGTACAACTCTTTCGTTTGAGTCAGTTTTATGATGTGATCATGTTCAGATTGTTCTTTATTGGTGCGCGGACTGCGCAAGTTGTGGCTTTATCCTGTCTTGGTGTGTCATGTCACAGAGTAATTGTGTTGTATTAGATGAGGTCGTTGGGGTCTGTAATGAACACAAACAGATTCAATTTCAGCATGTTTGATGGATAAATATCGAGGTTCGGTTCAGAAATTTTCTACGGTCCCTGCCAAAGGAGAAGCAACCTTATGGATGGCTGATATGAGATATGGTTATGGTTTATTGCGTGTTTCATTTATCATTGACAGTATATGAAAGTGTTGGAATGAGGCTTTAGCTGATAAGAGGTTTTCTATCAGTATTTGGTTGTATAGGCAGTTGCTGTGAATGGAAGTTATCGCTGTGTGTGTTGAGTTCTGAGGTATATCATATAATTGCATCTGAGGTTGCAGGCATGGACTATTACAGCTGGTTTGGGACTATTCAGAGTATAGGTGTGAGGTTTTGATCGTAATGATAGTTTCAGAAGTGAAAGTGTGGTTCCATGGTTTATGGACTAGGATAGATTGTAAAATTTCAGCTATGTTGTGTTATCGGACTTATGTGAGATAGGGTGACGTGGGATCACCCCAGGGTATATGCATGGTAAGGTCATTCAGCGAGTGTTTGGCTTTTAGAACAACTCTGGGTACGTTCGAGGACGAACGTGTGTTTAAGTGGGGAAGGATGTAACGACCCGACCGGTTGTTTTGAGCTTTTGCGCTTTGATCACCAATTATCGAGCATGAATTGCCCCGTGTTATATATTATGACTGATGTAAATCATTGGATTTGGTTTTCAGGAAAATTTGGAATGAATTTGAAAGAACAATCTCAGTTGAAAGTTTTGAATATGGAAGGTTTGACCAAGAGTTGACTTATTTGTATATGAGATCGGATCGGAATTCTTATAATTTTGTTAGCATCATTGGGTGATTTATGACTTAGAAGCGCGATCGGAATGCATTTTGGAAGTCTGTGGAAGGATTTGGCTTGAATTGGTAAAGTTAGTATTTTGGCGAATTCCGATGGATAGGTGAGATTTTGATCCGAGGGCCGGAATGGAATTCCGAGAGTTGTTGTAGCTTCATTATGTCATTTGTGATGTGCATGCAAAATTTCATGTTATTCGGACGTCGTTTGATTGGGTTTTTTATCAAATGCGTGTTTTGAAAGTTTTAGAAGAACTTAGGCTTGAATTCGATGTAATTTAATGATTTTGGTATTGTTTGAGGTGTTTTGATAATTGGAACAAGTTTGAATGATGATTTAGGAAGCGTTGGTGCTTTTGGTTGAGGTCCCGGAGGCCTCGGGGTGATTTCGGATGGCTATCGGGAAGTTTTGAACCTTGAGAAATTGCAGAATTTACAGCTGATGTTGCAGGGGTAATTTGGTCTTCGCGATCACGAGACTGAGGCCGCAATCGCATAGAAGAATTTTTGGCAGGCCTAAATTTTGTTCTTTGCGTTCGCGATAGTGGGTCTGCGAACGCGGAAGGTGAGTTTCTGATGCTTCGCGTTTGCAGGGAGTTATTCGCGTTCACATAGCTTTGGGAATTTGAGCATCGCGATCACAGTGTAGATATCACGTTCGCATAGGGTTAATTTGGAGCCTTGGATGTTAGAGCTTCGCGATCCCGGGTCCTAGGTCACGATCGCGATGAAGGATTACTGGAGCTGGGCAGAAGGGTTTTAAATATTTTATTCCGCGAGCTTAAGTCATTTTTCCTCCATTGTTGAACATTTTAAGAGCTCTTTGGGAGAAATTAAAGAGGGATTCGAAGAGGATTGATTGGAGGTAAGTTTTATGAACCAAAAACGTCATTATATTGTGAAATTTACCTAGAAATTCATGGAAATTTATCCAAAAAATGGAAGAACTAGGGCTTCTGATTTTGACATTTTAAATTGGGATTTGAGAGGTCATTTGGACTCCGATTTTGGTGTTCTTTATATGCATAGACTCGTGGAGAGATAAGGAACCCATTGATATGAATATTTCTGAGTTTTGATAAGTGGTCCGGGGGCTCGGGTTTTTGCTAATTTCGAGATTTTTGATATTTTTCGATTTGTTTCGCTTGGGTTTTGTTCCCTTTGCCTATTGTGACGTATTTGTTATGGTTTTGGTCAGATTCGACATGCGAGGAGGCTGATTCGAGAGGCAAGGAAATAGCGAGCTAGAGCTTTGGCTAGTTTGAAGTGAGTAATGATTGTAAATGATATCCTGAGGATTTGAAACCCCAGATTGCACATCGTAGTGCTATATTGAGGTGAGTTGCATGCCGGATAACTAGCGTGAGGTAGAGCACCGTAGGGGATTGTGAATTGGTCCGTCTCGATTAATGATTTTACTGTGTAATTGACTAAAACTTATTTGTTATCATCATGACTTGGGCTGATTGCCATATTTGGGCTTCGTGCCAGCTATTTGAACCCCTTGGGGGATAGTCGTTGATATTTTCTTACTGTATTATTTTATACTTGAACTCAGTTATATATTTTTACATTGTTTTCAAAACTTAGCCAAGTTTACTTGCTTTAACACTTGAAATGATATTTCCAATAATATTTTGGGTTGAGTATCATATTTATTGTTGCCCGAGTGGCTTATGTGATTTTGTTGACTGAGTTAGGCCGAGGGCATGTATTGTGAGGATACTTTTGGATCGGGCTGCATGCCGCAGCAATATATATATATACACGGATCGGGCTACACGCTGTAGCGGTGTTATACTAATATTGGTATGAGGCAAAATGCCTAGATTTGATGCCACGAGATGGCTTGATATTGTGCTTGTGCTGTTAGGGACCCCTCCCGGAGTCTGCACACCCCAGTGAGTGCTGTCGACGATAAATGGATCGAGCTGCATGCCACAACGATATGTGGATCGGGCTGCATGCCGCAGCGGGTCTAGTACTGTTCTATGTGTTTACTTTATTTCATTTGTGTGCCATTATCTGTTGTCTATGTTACGTCATGTGGTATCTACCTGATTGCCTGGCATTATCTGTTGAGTGAGTGTTATACCCGATGGGCAGATTTCTGTGCTTATCCACACTAATTGTTTTGCATTTATTCGCATAACCATTGAAAAAGTCATTTTCAAAAGAGGTTTGAACTGAGCTAAGATATTTTCTAAAGATTTCACAGCTTCACTGCTTTTTTTCAAAGGGGTTTTATACTGCTCTATACAGTATGATAATTTGCCTTACGTGATTTCTTACTCCTAAGTTATGATTTATCTTTATTACTCACTGAGTTGAAGTACTCGCTTTACTCCCTGCATCTCATGTACAGATGGAGGTATTTGTTCACCCGATAGCGGGTTTGAGTTAATCGGAGGCTAAGTTTATCGGAGTTTAGCGATGTGACTACTAGCGTTCGTAGCACCGCATTTCTTACTTATGTTTATGAGTCCTCTTTTGTATATTTTAGGCCTTGTAGTTGTATTTATACTCTGATAGATGCTCGTGACTTGTGACACCCCGATTTTGGCTGTGTTTGGGTTGTATTCCGCACTTGATAAAGAAATCTTTTTTTAGACTGTGATCATTTAATTATGCAAAAACTGTTATTTAATATTTAACGATTCTGAAAAGGGCGAAATGGGTTAGTTGGCTGGCCTTGTTTTCACGAGAGGCGCCATCACGACCGGATCGGGATTTAGGTCGTGACAATGACTTATGAGCTTGTGGGCTTCAATCCCATCCCCCTCGATGTGCTCCAGACCCTTTCTCTTGCTAAGGCCTTAGTCAGTGGATCTGCAAGATTATCACAAGATTCAACATAATCAACATTAATGGTACCACTTGTCAAATATGATCTCATAGTACTATATTTTCTCCTTATAGGTCTGGATTTACCGTTGTAATAATGGTTTTCTACTCTACCAATTGCAGTAATGCTATCACAATGAATCAAAATAGGAGGAATTTTTTTTATCAAAATAAGGATTTGGAATAATAAATCTCTCAACCAATTCGCTTCCTTACTAGGTGAAGCTAAAGCAATTAGCTCAGCCTCCATGGTAGAGTTGGCAATTTTTATTTGCTTTTTCGATTTCTAACAAATAGCACCACCTCCCAAAGTAAAAATATAACATGTAGTAGAACAGGAATCACCAGATAAAGTATTCCAATCTGCATCAGAAAAGTCTTCAAGTACAGCAGGATATTTTTTATAAAATAAGCCATAGGTTTTTGTACTAAGTAATTACCTCATAACTCTTGTTATGGCATGCCAATGTTCACTACCTGACTTACTTGTAAACCTGCTAAGTACTCCTACTGCATATGCAATATCAGGCCGAGTACAATCAGTCACATATCTCAAGCTTCCGATTAAGCTAGCATATTCCTTTTAATTTATCACATCATTGTCACTTTGTACAGGAAATAAGTGAACACTTGAATCAAAAGGGGTTACAATATGCTTGCAATCAATAAAATTATATTTTTTCAAAATTTTCTCAATATAATGTGACTGGTCAAGGAATATTCCATCACATGTTCTAGTAAGTTTCATTCCAAGAATGAAATTTACCTCACCCAAATCTTTCATATCAAAATGGCTACAAAGCATGCTTTTAGTTTCTCCAATAACATTCATGTTAGAGCTAAATATTAGCAAATCATCAACATAGAGCAAACAATTACATGTGAATTATTCCAAAACTTATGATAGATGCACTTATCACGCTCATTTGATTTAAAACCATTTTCAATAATGCAGGAATCAAACTTTTAACACCATTGCTTAGGTGCCTGAGACGCGAATATCTCGCTCTCTTTAAGAAGATTTAAGTCCACTACAGTAAAGTCTTTACTGGTCTAGCAGTAATCTTCTTGACTTGTCTCCCCCAGGATACAACAGCCCGATCACGTCGTATGACTCGAACAAACTCTGGACAAGTTGTTGAGTCCAAAACTCCACCAAGATGAACACCTTCGTTCAACAAAAGTAAAAACTCTCTTCTTTTTTATCCACAACTTTAACCTCACTTTATTGAAAAACTCTCAATTATTTTTCACACACCACATTATGGAAGAAAGACTCCTATTTATAGGTGTAAAAATTCTTCCTTGAATTAATTGGAAGAAACTAGGGTAGTAAGTTATGAAATCACGGAGGACATGAGAGAAGAGTTACAAAACAGTTATGGCCATTTTCTACATCGTGGAGTAGTGAGAGTTATGGTCATTTTCTACATTATGGAGTAGTGAGAATTATGGGCATTTTCTACATTACGGAGTAATGAGAGTTATGACATATTTTATTTTAATATTAAAATGCTAAAATACTAACACAATGCATACTAAGTTATCTAAATTTTCAGTTTTATACGTATTGGCCCTTTACATACCGTTGACAACTTTCCAACTGTGCTGACTATATTCATATGTCTAAATATTCAACCAATCAATCACAAAACGAGCTAGTTGATTCAACTATATGGATCATTTATATCTATTTCGTTCTCTCTATATATATATATATATATATATATATATATATTTTTTTTTTTTTTTTTTTATCACTTCTTTTAAATACTAAATAACTCGTCTTCTCTCAAAATAGAGGTGCTTCAAATCTCTAAAGCATAATCCGGTGGTGGTTAATTGAGGATAAATTGCATTGTCCTATCAACAAATTCTAAAAGATCAGTAAACCATTTCCAATACAAAACAACATTTATCTATATCTGTGTGTTTATAACATTTTTGGGCTATATAGCGCAAAAAGAAACCCAAAATGAAGTACCAATTACAACGCTTCTATTTTTTTTTCTTTTTCAAGATTTAAAGGGGATAATAAGAGATCTTAATTAGGTCAATGTTGATCTTGTACTTACTGTTCAAATTGTGACCTAATTAATTGGAGGAGGTTGTCGCTGTTTTCTTCTGTCGACAACCTCCTCATAAATGGAATATAGAGAAGAAAGCTAGATAACTTCCCTAAAAAAATAAGCAAAGATAAAAAAACACAAAAAACAAAAAAACAACAACAATAATAATAAACTAAGTCTAATCTCACAAAAGGGGTGTCACGACTCACGACCCAAACCCACATTGGTCGTGATGACGCCTCTCGTGAAGACAAGGCCAGCCAACTAACCCAATTCACTTACTTTTAAAATTGTTTAAACATAAATGAGTAAAGTGATACAGCTTAATAGCAATAATAATCAGGACTACAATCCCACACAATCCGACCGAGGTGTCACAGGTCACGAGCATCTAAGAAGTAGGAACACTACCATAGGGCCAATATTATATATATACAAAATAAATTCTGGAAATTAAAGATGAAGTGCGGTGCCGCGAACGCTGGCGGTCACCTTGCTCAACTACCTTAGTAAGGCCTTCGGTCCGCTAATAACGCGCTACCGGGTGAACAATACCTGCAACTGCACGCGAGGTGCAGGGAGTAAAGTGAGTACTTCCAACTCAGTGGTAATAAGAGTAAATAATAACTGAGCAGCAATAAACCACGTAAAGCAAATCAACATGCTATATAGTACAGTGTAACCCTTGGGAAAACAGGGAAAACGTGAAAAATCCTTTAGAAAATATCTTGACTCAGTTCAAAAATTCTTTTAAAAATATCTTTTTCCAATAGTTAAGCAAATGAATGCGAAAATAAGTAGTGCAAGTCAGCACAAAAGCCAGCCCCTCGGGCACAAACAAGTATGCATAACTTAGCTCATAACTCGCCCATCAGGCAATATTCTTATCTCTGGTCAGCCACTGTTACCTGGCCCATTTACATCATACAGTGTCACTGTTACCACTGTCTCGAATTTATCCACTTTGAAAGTGATCAGATAATATCAGAACAACAATAAATATCTCAAGAAATAACATAACAACAAATAGTGCACAAATGTATGAATGCAATGCAATGCATATGACGATACACTCTAGTACCCGCTGCGGCGTGTAGCCCGCTCCGCTTATTTAACGTCGACGACACTCACTGGGGGTGCGTACAGACTCCGGAGGGGCTCCTACAGCCCAAGCACAATATCAGCCAGGTATTGGCATAAAACAGGCTCTCAGCCTCAATATCAATATATAATAATCGCTACGGCGTGTAGCCCGATCCATATCAAGGAAACATCCTCACCACTGGGTCCCCGACCCACCTCAGTCAAATAAGTCCACAGCCAATTGGGCATGACATACTATAGGGATCTCAGCCCTCATATCCTTTTTATTTAAGGTTCATGCATAAAACACAGTTATTATATTGTTCTTAATATTTGAAAACATGACTGAGAATTTATGTTATGCACACAAGTAAGGAAAAATACATAAAGATCCCCTAAGGATTCTACAGGTCGGCACAAGACCCCAAACACGGCAATCAGCCCAAATTATGATGATAATAAATAATTTCAGTCAAATACGCGGTAAAAATCAACAACCGGGACGGACCAAGTCACAGTCCCCAACAGTGCTCTACCCCACGCTCATATCCGGCGTGCAAGTCACCTCAATACAGTACTATGATGTGCAAATCCGGGGTTTCAAACCCTCAGGATATCATTTACAAGTATTACTCACCTCGAACCGGTGAAATCTCTAGCTCGCGACGCCTTTACCCCTCAATTCGGCCTACGCACGCGTCGAATCTAACCAAAATCAGAGTGAATGCGTTACAATATGCTAAGGGAACAATGCCCAATCGAAAACAATCGAAAAATATCAAAAATCTCGAAACTAGCAAAATCCGAGTCCCGGACTCACTTCTCGAAAAATTACGAAACTTACATTACCGGATTCCTCGCCTCGCCACGAGTTCATACATACCAAGAACTCCCAAATCCGAGCTCAAATGACCTATCAAATTCTAATTTGAAATTGTCAAAAACTCAAGCCCTAGTTTTACCCCTTTTTGGTGAATTTCAACCAATTTTCATGTTAAATCTAACATAATCTCGTGTATTTAGGCTAAGAAACTTACCTCCAATCAAGCCTCCTTAAATCCCTCTTCAAATAACTCTCCCAAGCTCTAAAATCGCTCAACAATGGAGGAAAAATAACATAGGCTCGCGGATGAAATATCGATTAAAACCCTTCTGCCCAGGTCGATTTTCGCTTCTGCGGATCCAATACCGCTTTTGCGGCTTCCGCTTATGCGGTCAACGTCCGCTTTTGCGGACCTTTCACTTAAGGCAACTATCCGCTTCTGCGGCCACACAACCGCTTATGCGATTACCGCTCCTGCGGTCTCTTTCCGCTTCTGCGGACTTTCGCTTAAGGGGCATGACCGCTTCTGCAGTCCAAAACTCGCACACGCGATACCGCTCCCGCCGTCAAGACTTCCGCTTATGCGAAAACTGCTGAACCCTCACCTTTTCGCACATGCGGAGCTTCTTTAGCTTCCGCGAAGCCGCATCTGCGGTCTCCCTTCCGCAGATGCGGAAATACGTGCTGCAACAAAAACCAGCAAAAATTCCAACTTCAAATTCTCTCGTTCAACCACCCGAATTCACCCCGAGGCCCCGAGACCTCAACCAAAAATACCAATATATCCTATAACGTTATTCAAACTTGTTCCAATCATCAAAACACTATCGTTAACATCAAAATCATCAAATTTCACCAAATCAAAGCCTAAGTTCTTCATGAACTTTCGAAATGCACTTTCGATCAAAAACCCGACCAAACGATGTCTGAATGACCTGAAAATTTGCAGAAATATCCAAAATCACCTAGCGAAACTACTGCAACTCTCTGAATTCCATTCCGACCCTCAGATCAAAATCTCACCTATCAACCGGAATCCGCCAAAATTCAAACTTCGCCAATTCAAGCCTAATTTTACACCGGATCTCCAAATTCAAATTCTGATCGCACTCCTAAGTCACAAATCATCCCCCGAAGCTAACCAAATCACCGGAATTCATCACATCCGAGCCCTCTAACTATACAGTCAACTTCCGGTTGATTTTTCCAAAACAAGCTTCCTTCTAAGGGGCTAAGTGCCTCATTTCCAGTTAAAACCAATTAAATTCTATCCAATCCACTCAAATACTGACCTTGAAACATAGAGCAACATAATATGGGGGAAACGGGACGGTAACTCAGGTGACAACGGACTGGGTCGTCACAAGGGGTCTGGGGAGAGTAATGTTTATGCAAACCGTATCTATCTCTTGTGAAGATAGAGAGGTTGTTTCCAGAGACCCTTGACTCAGGAAAAATATAGTCACAACATTATTGAAAAAGAACAAGAAAATATTTTGGAATGTTGCCTTTTCCAACATGTCAACATGAAATTAAGGGACCTTTATTGACTCTTATTATTTATGAAAAGGAAAGAAACAAAAACCACGATTCAATTTGCCCAATAACAAACATAAATCAATCCCGATCGGTCTTGTGAACTCTTTCCGCTCCATTACTTGCTGTTGGAGGTATTGCACACATGCACTCGTGCGTAATAAGTCACATTTGGGGATTCCTATGCAGTTGATTGTGCAATCGAAATCTTTAGTACATTTGAACGCCGCATTGCTTGATTGCCCTACTAACATTAATATTATTAAATAAGTTATTGAAAAGAAAAAAATTATTAACTAAAGTTATCATATTCATAATATAGAAACATATATACAAATTGTTTGTAGAGTAAAAGTTGCTAATTTTCAGGGCATGAAAAAGGTTGAGCTAAAGTGACGTTCTTTACTTCTAAAACTTCGTCCTATAGTGAGGTCTTTGCAAGTGCGTTAGCTTAGAAATATCTATATTATATTAAAAGCACGAAAACCCTTAGCGAAATGTCGTTCGTCTTTTTTACCCTTCGTTAGTACACTTTATAATGGATAAACTACAAATACATTACCTTTTTGGAAAAAATAATGCCGTAGCATAAAAAAATAATTAACAGAAGAAGTAAGATTCTCATTCTTTAATTACTATCCTTAATACTACAAAGAGTGCACCTCGAATTTTTTCGTTGGTTAAAAAGGAAAAATAACAAGACAATAACTAGGAGACCCATTAATATCCTAATAAAAAAAGTCAAATTTATTGTACTTCAAAAAGGAAAAAAATATTTGAGATAAACTTTCAAAATCTTAGATTGTTCGGGTAGTTTTTTTTTATAATAAATGACTTCATGAATTTTGTAGTGACAAATATTCTTGTGGTTTCTATATAGCTATCAATTCAAGCGTGTAATTAGAAATCAAGTTAAATGATACTCTTGTAATTTTTTTATAAGTACTATATTTATATTATAAACTTTATTATGTATATTACATGAGAAATATCAGTGCTTAGCATGTTTAATTTATGTGAACTTTTGCAAAAAGATCTAACGAATTTTTTTAACATAAAATTAGAACACATAAGACATAACTATTTACTAAAAAGTAATCGTTTATAAAGATATAACAAGGTACAATTGATAGAGTGCATGACTCAAAATTATAAAAAAAGAAGAAGATGAAATTGGCCTCATTATCGGAGATGCTAGGAATATGAATGTCACTAAGAATTTATAACTTTAGAATATGGATGTCAATAATAATTGCTACAGATATAAAATATGCTGACTAGATCTGCACCTTAATGCTATATAATTGATTTTTCCAATTGAATATAAGACTTTAATCTCCTTGATAATGTTCGACATCCTTATCTCGCAAACATACAACTTGTTTGGTCAACTCCTCATAATTTATTTCTTTTTCTTGGGTTAAATTATAATTTCTATAGTTCTTTTTTTATTAAAAAATATAGATAATTTGCATTTTATTTGTGAAAAAAATATATTTTGTCAGTTAACTCACTCCGTTTGTTTTCTAAATAAACTTGAGCGTATATACTTTTCAAAATGATTTCAAAAAAGAAAAACCTCTTAAATTATCCAGAGTTTATGTATTCTTGGTGAAAGTAAAAAGGAAGCATGATAACTTGTGAAATAGTACTAATGAAATTACAAAGCTGGAACAAATATTGACTAAGATGATTCAGGACATCTATTGTCATTGTTTCTTTATTTGTTGAGTTAGTTAAATAAGATCAATGCTTGTCACGTTTAGGAACTCGCATTTTTTTAGCTTTTATTTTATAACTCAAACGTTATTTGTTAATAGAGTACGTACTATTTATATAATTTTCACAAATATATATTTATTAAGATATGGTACACGCGCGACGCGCGTATCCTAATACTAGTTTAAGAAAAATCATAAGATCAAACCAAATTGAAAGATTGGGATTAGTGGTTTGGATAATAGAAGCGAAGGTTATATCTACCTCTTACAAAATGTGCATTGTCTTAAGGTTAATACATGTTACCTTTTAACATGTATAACTGCAATATTAAGCATTAATACTAAAAAAACTCTATTCATAAAAAAAGATAATTAACTATATCTATGATTTATCATAACATTTTGACTTACATATCTAAATTGCTTACGTAACAAAATAAGCAAAAACGAGACCAGAAACTTTTTGAATATTGCCTTCTCCATTCTCTTCCAATTTTTTGTGGCAGCACAATTGTAACTATATGCGGGGCGAAGCCAGGCTACAGGTTTGGCGAACCCAGTAATTTTGGTTCAAATCCTATAATTATTTTGAAAAATTCATTAATTATTTATAAATAATTATTTTAGAACCCAGTAACTTTAAAGGCTTAAAAAACCAACCCATATGCTTGAAATTCTAGCTTCGCCTCTGACTATATGACTGTTATTATTGATATATTTTTTCAACTTTAATTATTGCATTTAGCAATGTATTTATAGGGAAGCAAAAGACGTGCACCAATGACTAAACTTTCAATTGATGCAAAATAGTAAAAAAGATAAACTCTAATTTGATAGGGTCAAACAACTTTACATATGTCACGCCCCAAAACCGAGGGAGACGACCGGCGCTCAACCGGAGAACCCCAATCAAGCAGACCTGGAATTGCCTTTCCTATCCCATATGTTATCTCGTGATTCCAATATACATTATTCTCTTGAAATAACAATTTAAGACTTAAGCATAAACTTACAACTTGAGTTCATTTCTACTTTTTATCATTTCCAACATTTGATACCAAGTACTTGCAGAAATATATACAATATTTACCAACGTGGACCACGATTCCGAACCATACAGTTACTACCCAAAATACTTTCATACACCACTCACATTGTGTCTACGGACCCTCTATGAATACTAGGGACCTAACCAATACTTGCCGGTGACAAGGCCCCGGCTATACCTTACAATACACAAAAAACTCAAAAGAAGGTAGCATGAACCACACATGACCCCAAGAGGAAGTGGGGCTCACCAATGCAACTGATGGGATGGAGAGGAGGCACTACTGTCGATGGGCTGAATTACCTGCTATTGAACCACCTACAATCATAACACGAATGTAGCGCCCCCGGCAAAAGGGACGTCAGTACATTTGAATTGTACTGGTATGTATAAC
>MU760298.1:278794-295066 GCA_026770625.1 Nicotiana glauca
CCCCCCTTAGGATCATTCGTCCTCGAATGAGGATTGACGTCCGTTCACTAGCCATACTTATGTAACTTCGGCTTGTTCACATCATGAAATATATCAATAGCCACGAATTTGGCTAACTCCATAAATTTTCGAAAATTTTGCCAGAGTTTCCTTTGTAACTAGGCCTATCTACATGTCAAAGAGCCCCCGAAACATATTTCCAAGACCATTACACAGTTTCTGTTATCCCTACAACTGGTATACAATTCATTCCCTAACAACTCATACATATTCATACACTTTAAACAACTTATAATTAGCTCGTTCTCTTTACACCACAATTTGCACCTGGTTCAATCAAGGTCATTTACTTTCAACACAACTGGGTCACTTCAATGAGCCCCATACATTCCGATCACTTTTACATGCCAGAAATGCTTCAATTAACCATTACCAATCTACACTATCATTAATCATTTGCCTACCACATAAGTTTAACAAAAGTTCAAGGGTTGCACATTATCCAAATAGCAACAACATTTGCAATCTGGCACATATTGGGAAGTTACAACAATAAGGCAATTTCGGGAAAATGGGGTGCTTTTGCACAAATCTGAATACTACCTCAAATTGCTTGAAGACAATCGTTCGCAACTACTAGACTTATTCGAATAGATGGGGATATTTCTCTTTCATTTTTTTTTCGCTTCCCACGTGGCTTCCTCAACTTGTTGATTTCGCCACAATACTTTAACTGAAGCAATTTCCTTGTTTCTCAATTTTCGCACTTGCCTATCAGGAATAACAACTGGAACCTCTTCATACGATAAGTCTTCACTCACCTCAATAGTATCAGTAGGCATGATGGCGGATGGATCTCCAACCACTTTCTTCAACATAGACACATGGAACACCGGGTGCACTAATGACATCTCAAGGGGCAATTCCAGCCTATAATCCACCTATCCTATCCTTTGAGCGATCCAATATGGCCCGACATACCTTGGTCTCAATTTCCCTTTCTTCCCAAATCGCATGACTCACTTCATAGGAGATACCCTCAAGAACACCCAATCATCTACTTGGAATTCCAATTCTCTGCGACGTATATTCGTATAGGATTTCTGGTGACTCTGAGCAGTTTTCATCCTCTCCTGAATGATTTTTAACTTTTTCCATAGCCTGGTGAATGAGATCTGGCCCTATCAATTCTGCTTCACCCACTTCGAACCATCCAGTTGGAGACCTACTCCTCCTTCAGTACAATGCCTCAAATGGGGCCATCTGAATGCTAGCATGAAAGCTGTTATTGTAAGCAAATTCTAATTGCTACTAACTCTTCCAAATTCTCAACAAAAGATATCACTAAATGAGTTTTCTCATATGACCTTCTGTCTCAAATGAATAACACATGCTAACTTGCACACATACCCTGATAACATCATTCTGCACGACATTGCATCAAATATAAGGTAACATTGTGCTCCGACTTTTATTATTCAACCTCTTCTCCCCATTTGTGCCCTATAGAATTTAAGAAACCGCACTACTTACCATGTGAATATTCTCACAATCCCTATTTATGGTTAAACACTACCCAAAACACATATCAACACCCTTTATATGTATATAATTTAGGAAGGGTCACTGGCTCGAGAATGGCATTCTCTGAAACTTTAGATCCTCCTCAATTCTTCAACAACGACTTTTGGTTTTACTCTTAAGTGTAAGACTTAGTCCACCTGATTCTATCCTCGATGAGTAACTCACCTTGTTCCCCATATTTTAGCTACCAATAGAGTTCCCTGATATTGAGGCTTAGGAGTTACCATGCTAAACATGTCTGGTCCGTAACAAGTGTTCATCCTCTTTCAATCTATTTTGAACCTTTCATTTTCCCTTTGGGTAGATGTGTCTTTCCCTTATTGATCACCCTTTGGCCTGGACAATATGCTAGTACCATCTTTTCCTTCTAATTGGAACTTTCATTTCCATTCCATTTTGCACATAGTACATAATTGATAGCCTTATTGTGCCACACACTTGTCTACCTCCCGTGAACTTGTAATATCATTGTGTCTGGTTTAATTAGTTTATAATACCACCACTTCACCAGCGTTATTCTCAATTCCCCTTGTATGTAGACATGAACTATCTCTAGATCCTTTAGTTGATATTTAGTGTCACCCAAGTCGGTTGCATTGGGGTTAGTCCCTTATAACTTTTATTAACACTTGTGCTCTAAGAGAGTCCACCATTCTGATGCAAGATAGTTTATGATAACCATGACCATATCAATTTAAAGGTTTTCTCCCCATTTCTTCTCGCCTCATTCTTCCTAGTTAGTGAATATCCACGCACTCTTCTATATGTTACGTGGTCTTTTACCTTAGGTATTTCATCTGGCTCACCTCTTAACTCTAATTAGGATATCCGTGGGAAAATGTGTTCGTCCGCATATCACTTAACACTTATCTGTTTGTAAGCTTCTTTAGAGGCTCTCCATCAAGCCCAAATACCCTCTTGGGTTATTGTAGCATAACATTTATTTTTCCCACCTGTTCTGCCTTTTTTAATGTCCTGGAACTTTGGTTAAATCACAAATATATGATTAGCCCATTCTAAAAACTTACAACCTTTCATATTTGACCTATGGTACTTCCTTGGGTTCCATTGCTCCTGACCTTCTAACAAGTATAAAATCCCTTTACAAATATACTCTTATTTTCTAGGATCGTTGACCCTATCATTCACATTGCCATGTGTGAAGAATTTACCTTCCTTAACCTTCCACCTTATTGGGGTACCAGTTGTCTATCATTAGCATATCTTTTCATAGAATCATGTTACCCATTATCTCTTTTATAGACCACGCATGTCTTCAACAAAATATTCAAACATCATAGCTACATGGTCTTACTCTTGTTTCATTGTATTTAAGTGGCCTCGTGACGGCGCTTCCTCCCCCATTTGGGGCGAATGTCCTGGATTTTGACACAAGTCTTGAATTTAGAAACTTTAGGGACATATGCCTCATATATATATATTCGACTATTAGGGAGATTTAAGTCACCATAGTATTAATCTCATAAGTTCTCTACTCTTATTCAACCACACGGGTCTGGGATTCCAAGTTCCTATATCAATGTCCTTTATGAGTGTAATACAACTTCGTACATTTCTAGGTCCTTATAAAGTTCGTAGTACAATGGTCTTCTCATCTTGAGTTCAATTGAGTCTCATTTCATAACTTCTTACCTCATGTGAGAGACTTACACTCTCACCATTAATCTCTTGGTCATTCTCTCATATATCACGTGCTTATATAACTAATATTCTTTCACAGCTCAGGATCATTTACATACTTCTCGCACTATCCACGTGTGCTATTCAAGCTTACATTCTCATTTATCAAATCAATGCCTCTTTGGGCGGGTAATCACTTTTAACACTTTTCTCAAATAAAGTATACTTATGGTACTACGTACTTATACTATATATCCATATCATTTGCTCAACAAGATACATGTGCCATCTCCTTAATATCCATGTCTTTCCCCATTGGTCATGACATATGACAACATTACTTGAAATAAACAAAACAACATTTAAACTTACCTTGAATCTCAATGCACGAGTTAGAAACAATCTTATAGTCAAGTTTTATCGCACGATTTGGAGTGTTGAAGAAGGGGAATATTCCTAAATGTCCATGTAGCCTCCAACTTATAGATGTGGTCGACAACACACCGATAAGAAGGACTCTAATAGACACGGCTCCGAGACATCCTAGGACACTTTAAAACCTTAAGCTCTGATACCAAGTTTGTCACGCCCCAAAACCGAGGGACACGACCGGCGCTCAACCGGAGAACCCCAGTCAAGCGGACCTGGAATTGCCTTTCCTATCCCACGTGTTACCCCGTGATTTCAATATACATTATTCTCTTGAAATAGCAATTTAAGACTTAAGCATAAACTTATAACTTGAGTTTATTTCTACTTTTTATCATTTCCAACATTTGATACCAAGTGCTTGCAAAAATATATACAATATTTACCAACGTGGACCATGATTCCGAACCATACAGTTACTACCCAAAATACTTTCATACACCACCCACATTGTGTCTACGGAGCCTCTATGAATACTAGGGACCTAACCAATACTTGCCGGTGACAAGGCCCCAGCTATACCTTACAATACACAATAAATTCAAAAGAAGGTGGCATGAACCACACATGACCCTAAGAGGAAGTGGGGCTCACCAATGCAACTGGTGGGATGGAGAGGAAGCACAACTGTCGATGGGCTAAATTACCTGCTATTGAACCACCTACAATCATAACACGAATGTAGCGCCCCCGGCAAAAGGGATGTCCGTACATTTGAATTGTACAACTAAACACCATCTAATTAGAAAGAACTATCAAACAAGAATAAAGAATTCATAAAAGTAAATCAAAAGCTTTAACAATTACCACATCAACAAATAAGAGGGATCACATAGCTTTCACATAATTTCCATACCTCTAGGTTGCGCTTCATAGCCCGTCCATAGGTTCCACATATTATATTATACACCTATGCGTTTCATAGCCCGTCCATAGGTTCCACATATTATATTATACTCTTATGCGTTTCATAGCCCGTCTATAGGTTCCACATATTATATAATACACCTATGCGTTTCATAGCCCATCCATAGGTTCCACATGTTATATTATACACCTATGCGTTTCATAGCCCGTCCATAGGTTCACATATAAATTAATCGGCACATGGGCCACAGTCATTATAGCATGTTTGGCACAAGGCCTCATTTCATAACTCAATCTCTTATTTATCACATTTCACATCATTTTCGCATATTTCACGTCAATATCAATTTCAACAACTAGCCATTTAATTCAAGATTTCAAGTACACATGAGAGGAAACATGAATCCTCGGCATATATAATATCTCCGAAACTATACACCTCAAGTTTATTGACAATGGAATTTTAAACACAACGGATTCCTCCAAATCAATAGAGGAGATGCCCTAACCCATAATAAAAACACATCAAAGGCACAAGCAAATAACTACACCAATTATTCTTAAATCCTTCTTTTCCATTCATGACAATATACAATTATAGTTCAAGTTCTTGGCACATTGGCCACACTCTATTTTTCAAATTCGTTTGATTACTTCAAACATCTCTATACATAGAGGATTTCAAATAGTTTGGCATAATATATGCAGCTCAAACCTCAATTTAAGGTTTTAGCATTTCATTACATAACTCATATCTTTTGCTTCTTTCAAGTTATCAAGATAGCACGTTCATCATGTTGATACACATCTTTCACGCACATAAGATTGCAATACCAATTCTTGTAAAATAATAATCGATGCAATAATTCAACTTTAATCTTACCATATTCACACAAATATCGTTGAAGCTAGATTTCTAAAAGACGGGGTTTTAGCCATACATACCTCAAATTCGCCCCTTAATGATACTACAACGATCCAATACACTTAAGCAACTTCAATCTATAATACAACATTCAATAGGGCCAATATTAGTAATAAATTTCATAACTTATGCCATTTATACCTATTATCAAACACCTTGTAGGTATAAATCTTTTCATCTCATAACCATAGTATTAGATCATCCATTTATCACCATTAACTAACAATTTACTCCACCATCATTCCTAGCCAATTTATAACTTCCAACAACGTTTGTATATCCATTCGTTCATACTCAACCATCAACCTCCTTAATTAACCCATTTCATAATTTCTACAACCAACACAACCTAGGTTAGGCACTAATGGCTTTCAATCATCATCCCAAGAGTTCTAATGTATATATCATACATAAATAATCACCATAGAGTAGTTAGATGATAGACATACCTCTTGTAGTAAGAATCTTGAGAATTCCCACTTGAAGTGTTCTCGGTCAATTTAGGGATTTGAAGGAAGATCTAAGGATTTTCAAGATTAATCTTTGTTAATATAAGTGGTTAGGAGTAGCAATAAACTCAAAATACTCCAACAATCTTACCTTGGATCACAGTAATGAAGTTTGGGACGAAATCCCCTTGAGAGAGTAAGTCTTAACCCCAAAAATGACTTGGGAACTCTCTAGACCGGTCTTGGGGTATTAAAAACCTTCCAGGCGCGCGAACTTGCGCATAGTTCACGCGTCGGGGGCAGAATACTCAGCAAAAACACGTGAACTCGCGAGCTCGCGCAAAGTTCGCGCACTGTTCGCGCAAGTGACACCTGACTAGTAAAATGGTCATAACTTTCTGTATACACCTCCAAATGACAAACGGTTTGTTGAGTTTGAAATTAGACTCAAAGGGCTTTAATTTGATAAGTTTTTTCTCACACAACCCCTTATATAAATGGAGATATGATCGTTCCAAATGAGGTCTTGTGCGCACTCATTTACAAATTTCGTCTAATATGCAATTTTCCAACTTGGCTTAGACTTAGGCCTCTCCTTCGACCCCAAATCACTTATAATAAGACTTATACACTTATTACCATATCCAATTGATATCCATAATATCATAAATCCTTATTTGCACACGAAATAAAATAATTTAGCCTACCTTGGCACGACGAAATCTTAAATTACTCGAAAAAAAATTTCTGGGGCCTTACAACATACTTCCCATAATAGTACTGTAGCTAATTAAGGGAATTAAATCTAAGACAAAGGTAAGACAACTGTTTCGTGCCAGAATTATTATCGAAAGTTAATCACTTAATATCCCTTTGATGGTTAAGAAGTAATCTAAATTCAAATTCAGTTCTAAATTAAACTCATTTTTTGTTGAAATATGCAATCAGAAACCTCCTTATGTAAGAATTTAAAAACCTGTTTATCTTACCCCTATGGCCATGCCTATCTGAAAAAATAAGAATAATGCCAATCATCCGAAAGGATAAAGTCCACGATCAGTAACTCAACTTTTATTTTATTGCACTAAAGTCACTAAACTATTTTTTCAATGAAAAAGTTACTCTATTTTGCTTGAGTATCAAATAAAGTCACCAAATGCTTTTTCTTTTTTGCTAAGCAAAATAGTATTTGGTTTTGTCTAATATCATATAAAATGACTTTTTGTTATTAAAAAAGAGTTTCATTATTTCATTACAATTTTAAAACAAAAAAGAATTGTTAACTTCCATGGTTATGGAGGTTCTCAGATCTAGAGCTGGTTTAGAGAGAGCGTTAGGAAGAAGAAGAAGGTAACTGTTTCATTGAAATTAAGAAATGAACAGTGTATTTGTACATGTGCTCCTACTGTGTATTTATACACATTACATACACTAACTACCTAACTAACTACATTAATTAGACTAACTAACTCCAGCTAGCTAACCATAGTTTACTAACTCCTCTTCTCTCAACACTCCCCTTCAAGCTGAAGGCTTGAAGAGGTTCTTTACTCCGAGCTTTTTCAAAAGGTAGTCATGTTGAGACTTGACCAAGCCTTTGGTCAGTAAGTCTGCTAACTGCTCCTTGGTTGATACATGTTGAGTTTTCAATGCTCCTTGCACTATCATTTCTCGAACAAAGTGACAGTCTATGTCAATATGTTTAGTCCTTTCGTGGAAGATAGGGTTTGCTGCAATTTGGATTGTAGCCTTGCTGTCACACATGAGTTTCACAGGAGCATTCAGTTGAACTCCAAGTTCTTTGAACAACCCTTTTAACCATACTATTTCTGCAGTACATGATGCCATGCTCCTAAACTCAGCTTCTGCAGAACTTCTGGAGACAGTCTCCTGCTTTTTTGATTCCCATGAGATCAAAGCATCTCCATACTTCACTAAGTACCCTGTGAATGACCTCCTACTTTGTAAGCAAGAGCCCTAGTCAGAATCACAGTGTGCAGATAGCTCATTTGCATTCTGTGCTGGCATGAAGAGTCCTAGTCCAGGAGCTCCTTTTATGTACCTCACTACCCTCAAAGCTGCTTCCATATGAGACATTTTTTGACTATGCATATACTGACTCGGGACTTAAACCACAAATGCTATGTCTGGGCTGGGCATAGTTAAGTACAGTAATCTCCCTACAAGTCTTTGATAGCTACTTAGATCCTTGAGTGCTGCATCTGAATTTTCCAAACTCCCTCTGCCTGTTATAACTTTGTCATACTCCTGAGATGTCAGTTTCTGATTCACTTCTAGAGGTGCGCCTGCTGTCTTGGCTCCCCCTAGACCTGACTCAGATATAAGTTCCAAAGCATATTTCCTTTGAGACATAACTATACCCTCTTTTGATCTAGAAACTTCAATGCCCAAAAAAAACTTTAGCTCACGTAGATCTTTCATCTTGAAATTTCTCTGCAAATCAGTCTTTGTCTGATTTAATAACAACACATTGTTTCCCGTGATCAGTAGATCATCTACATATACCAACACAACAACTAGATCACTGCCATTGTGTCTGTAAACATAGAGTAGTCAAAGTTGCTCTGTTGAAAGCCCATGTGTAGTCAAGCTTCTGTCAACTTCTTGTTCCATTGCCTTGGGGCCTGTTTGAGCCCATACAAGGCCTTGTGTAGTTTGCAGACCTTGTGAGACTCCCTCTGTCTAGCAAAACCATCAGGAATGTGCATGTAGGCATTTTCCACTAGATCACCATTGAGGAAGGCATTGTGCACATCCATTTGGTAGATAACCCACTGTGTAGCAGCAGCTAAGGCAATGATAGTCCTCGTAGTAACCATCTTGGCTACAGGAGAAAAAGTTTCTAAATAATCAAGGCCTTCTTTCTGGCTGTAGCCCTTGGCCACCAGCCTTGCCATGTATCTCTCAACTTCCCCTGAAGCCTTGAACTTTATCTTAAAAATCCATTTGCATCCAATGAGAGTTTTTCCAGCAGGCAGATCCACAATACTCCAGGTGTGATTAGATTTTAGAGCAGCTATTTCAATCTGCATAGCTGCAATCCACTTGGGATCTGAAGCTGCTTCTTTAAAAGACTTTGGTTCAGTAATAGAAGAGTAGGAGGATAGGGCATATATGTGAGCAGGTTTGAGTGCATTGTAGGAAACACATGAGAAAATAAGATATAGGCAGGTGTTAGAGGAGACAAGTGTCACATAATCTTGCAGCCACAAAGGGGGTTTGCTAGGTCTGGAGGATCTTCTCAGACTCACAAAGGTATTGATTTCTTCTGTTAGACGGGAAGAAGGAAAAGAAGGAAGCGAAGGGTCTAAGGAAGGGGGTTCCTCTGAGAGATGTATGTCTGTTGGATATGTGTCTGTGTGTGGGCTTATAGGTGGATCATAGGGATCAGGTGCAGGATGTATTTCAGTGACTGTAGGAAGGAGATCTAGAACAGGAAATATAGGGGTGCCAGAAGTTTGTGAGCATTTGAATGGAAAGATATCTTCCTTAAACACCATATTTCTGCTTACAAGGAAGGTTCTTGAGTGAAGATCATAGACTTTATATCCTTTCTGAGTTGAGGAATAGCCCAGAATTGCACCAGGTACTGCTCTGGAGGAAAATTTGTCCTGCTCCTTAGGTGAAGCTACATAGCATAGACAGCCAAATTCTCTGAGATGAATGAGACTGGGAGCATGTAAATACAACATCTTAAAGGGTTACTTGCCACCAATGACCCTTGAAGGAAGTCTGTTGAGCAAATACACAACTGTAGATACACAATCTCCCCAGAATCTCAAAGGCACAACAACCTGCAACCTCAAAGCTCTGGCCACTTCTAGGATAGTCCTGTGCCTCCTCTCAGCAACTCCATTTTGCTGAGGTGTATAGGTGCATGTACTTTGATGAATGATACCCAAGGTTGACAGTAAACTGTGAACTTCTTGGTTAAAGAATTCACTACCATTGTCAGTTCTGAGAGTCTTCACTGTAGTGGAAAATACATTCTTCACCTTTGTTAGAAAATCTCTAAGAACAACCACTGTATAAGACTTAGACACAAGTAAGAAAGTCCAAGTAAATCTGGAAAAATCATCTACAATAGTAACAAAAAACCTTTTACTATCATATGTAGGTACTCTATATGGCCTCCATACATCACAATGAATTAGTTCAAAGGCATCATTTGAAGTAGTAGTACTAAGCTTGTAAGGTAACTTTGTCTGCTTGGCTAGAGGGCATACAGTGCAGTGTGTGTGATGACCCTTTAAATCTTTTAAAGTTGTATACTTCTTGATTACATCTATAGGTGCATGACCTAACCTTCTATGCCACAATGTACTAGATTCAGACTGTTCACTAGCCATACAAGCAGACTTATTTTCAGACCTAGTAGACTTATATACAGATTTCACCTCAGGTACTTGCTCCACACTTTTATTCCTTTGTTGAGCTGGATCATGATTGAACATACCACCTAATAATGACTTGCTTGTAGCAGGTACAATCCCTTGTCCTTCTTATCAATAACCTTCACCTGACCACTGTAGAGATCCTGGAAGATACATAAGTCAGGAAAAAATACAACAAGACACTGCAACTCTTTGGTCAGTTTAGACACTGATAATAGATTGTAATTAAATTACAATACATTGTTGATCTCCTGATTGTTAATCACTCTTGATTTTCCTATATGTGTAATAAGGTCAACATCTCCTGTTGGCAAGTGAACCTTACTTTCTTTTTGAGAGGAGATTGACTGATAGGAACTTAACAGTTCTAGTATGGATGTCATGTGATTTAAGGCTCCCGAGTCTATTATCCAATTGCGATTAGCATAATTGGATTACAGAGCTAACAATTTACCTACAGTAATAGCTCTGGCAGAAGGGCCTTCATCTGGTCCATTGTTAAGTTGCTGCACTATCTGTTGATATTGCTCCTGTGTAAAGTAGGGAGCTGCTTGTTGTTGAGACTGGACTCCAGTTGGTGCAGCATTCATCAGCATTTGGTGAGATTGAACAATAGGTGTAGTAGGAGTCCCACCATGTAAACCTCCAAACTGCATCTGCATATGAGCATTTTGCATAGTAGGACTATAGTTGGTATTAACATGATTAGCATATGCTGCTGGATTGACTCCCTTCTTCTTTGTCTTAAAGTTGGACTTAAAGTCTTGAGGATACCCTATTAGTTTATATCAGTTCTCTCTGGTGTGGCCTTTGTAGTTACAATAATCACAAATCAGTGTCTTCTTCTGAGTTATAAACTGTCCAGTGCCATGGTTTGGATTTCTGTTTCCATACATAGCGGTACTGCCATTCACTTCTGTTACTTGCACTATTTGAGTAAAGTTTGCCAAGTTTCTATGACTTTCCACATCCATAACAAGAGAATATGCTTTGTTAATGCTTGGCACAGGTGTCATAATCATGATTTGACTTCTAGCTTGAGAATAAAAGTCATTGAGTCCCATAAGGAACTGAAGTAACCTATGATATTCAAAGTGCTCAGCATATCTTTGACTCTGAACAAGGACAACTAGTACAGGGCATGAGTGTATCAAACTCATCCCATATATCTCTGAGTTTCGAGAAATAATCAGCTACACTCATTGTTCCCTGTGATAGAGTATAGATCTCTCTATGTAAGTACAGAACCCTAGATTCATTCACTTTGTCGAATCTTTCCTTCAGATCTTCCCATACCTTGTGAGCATTGGAAGCATACACTACAGTGCTCAACAATCCTGGACGAACAACATTCATAATCCAAGAGAGTACTACAATATTTACCTTTTTCCATTGCTCATGAAATTCAGGTTCGAACTTAGATTTTGGATATCTACCATCGATAAATCCTAATTTACTTTTACCTAACAGACCTATTCTCATAGAGCGACTTCATAAAGCATAGTTATCCGACCTAGTTAGTTGAAGAGAGATAAGTGAGCTACCTGGAGTATCCGTTGGTTGAAGAAACAACGGATGATTATGATCTATCATAGGAAAAATAACTGGTGCAATTGGTGTATTCGCGCGTCTAGAAGCACTCTCACTTGTTTCATCTTCTATCACCATTGATGAAGCTTTTCAGAGGTCAAATTGAACTGAACCCTAGCTCAGAGGTATTGTTACCTTCAGACACTTCAGCTGAATTACAGTAACACTCAAACATGCAAATGAACAAGGAACTAAGCTTTGATTCTAGATCGAAGCTCTGATACCATGTTAACTTCCATGGTTATGGAGGTTCTCAGATCTAGAGCTGGTTTAGAGAAAACGTTAGGAAGAAGAAGAAGGTAACTGTTTCATTGAAATTAAGAAATGAACAGTGTATTTGCACATGTGCTCCTACTGTGTATTTATACACTTTACATACACTAACCACCTAACTAACTACATTAATTAGACTAACTAACTCCAGCTAGCTAACCATAGTTTACTAACTCCTCTTCTCTCAACAAGAATAATTAGTGACTTTAGTACATTAAAATAAAAGTAAAAAATAAATATCTATAGTGATACTTTGACTCTTTCGCGCTATGCTAAGACTTAATTATTAAATAACAATCACGATTAAAAATAACTAAAATTTTGTATAATTGGCTCGAAGAAATTCATAGAAAGTAAAATGTATTGTGCAAAATAATAAATTCCAAAATCAAAATGGAAATAAGCTAGGAACTTCTATTGATATCCTTATAACCAATGAAAAATAAAACCCTAAATCAGATTTCAATTTTGCATACAACATATAGTAAGAAACATAAATAGATCAGTTTTGGTCAGTCTTGCGAACTCTTTTTGCTCCATTATTAGTTGCCGGAGGTTTTGGACAGAAGCACGCCTTTGTAGTTAATTCACATTTGGGACCTGCGTCTATGCATTTCATAATTCCAGCGCAATCGGCATCCTTAGAGCATAACGCTGCATTGCTTGATTGTCCTAACAACAATAAGACGTTGAATGAGTTATTAAAAAGTAATATTTAACTAGAGCTATTATATTTCAACATATAAAAAGACACAAATTGCGATACTTTTTTAGGGTACAATTTGCTAGAAAAGAAAATACAAAAAATGGGCCAAAACTATCTCTGATCTTTGGGAAGTAAAAAAGTGCTTATTTTTCAGAAAAATTATTTTTGTTAGAAAGTTTGAAACTTTTTAAAATAAGCAGATTTTGGGAGCTTGACCAAAATAAGTACTTTTTGAAAAATACTTTCGACAAAAAAAATGCAGTGCTTCAAATCTATAAACAAAGAAGACTATAACCTGGTTGAATTAATATGAACTAAATATGAACTACTACATAATGCATAGGTAAGTTTATCTAAATTGCTCACCTAACAAAATAAACAAAAAAGAAACCAAGAAAATCTTAAGTAATGTTGCCTTCTCCATTGTCTTCGAAGTATTGTGATAGCACTAATGTAGCTATATACTAATTGTTATTGCTGATGTCCTAACTGCTGCTTTAGCAATGTATTTATAGGGGGGAAAAGATATACATAAAAAATTTTCAATTGATGGAGATATGATAAAAAAGATAAATTCTAAACAACTTACCTTCTCAAATTAAAGAAGTTAAATCTAAGATTAAGGTGGCACAATCTTTTCTTGCAATAACTACTTTGGAAAGTGAGTAACTTGATTTCCCTTGATGTTTGACTAGTAATCTAAATTTAAATTCTTTTCTAATAATGTCATTAGGATAGTCAAATATACAGTAGTTACTTTTTAATTACATAGCGGAAAAGTGGCTATTTTGAATTTTACCCAGTGCACATATAGCCATTTCTCGGTTCCTATTTAAAAAATAGCCAACTTCATAAATTTTTTAAAGTTTAGCTGCCTTAGAATCAAATTCGGGCATGTGGAGCTGAAGTTGAAAATCCCGGGTATGGAATTTCAAACTTCAGTCCTTCGGGTCTAAAGTTGGAATTGTAAAGTCTAACTTCAGTTACTTTATAACTTTGGGCTAAAATTTGAAAACTTCAGCTCAAAGGTCAGAATTTGGGAACTAGCTAAGGTTAACTTCATACTTTCGAATTTGAAGGTACCATATAAGCTATAAAAACTTCCTCCATTCATCAGAGCATGGTTTCTTAACTCGAAATAGCTAGATTAGCTACGAGTGTCTACTATCTTGTGAATCATTTATTCTATTGCTTCAATGGAATGAATCAATGTACACAAAGTTATCTATATTTTAAATTTTATATGTACTGGCACTTTACATATCGCTGCACAGACTTCATTAGGATTTGCATACTATTTGGGATTTTACAATTAGCACTTTTTGTTTCCATGAAAATATATATATACAACTAACTAGACGTCTATACCATAGTTCATTAAATACAAAGTGTCAGGACCCAAAACCCTGACCTGTCGTAATGGCGCCTATCGTGATACTAGGCAAGCCGACATCTAAGTGCCACACAAGTCTGGAATACACTGTCCAATATAGTCCGAAACTAGAACAATGAAAAGAAAATATAGAGAAGAACACAAGGGTTGCGAACGCCAGACAACTACCTTGAAGTCTCCAAAGATCAGCTGCACAAGGTATCAACACCCGCTGTGTCCGGGAATACCTAGATCTGCACATGAAGTGGAGGGTGTAGCGTGAGTACAACTAACTCAGTAAGTAACAATACTAAATAAAGAACTGAAAGATAGTGACGAGCTACACAATAATAGTTCAAATTTCAGAAATTTTCAACATAGGAAAAATAGGCATGCTTCCAATTTGGACAATTTAGATCAAATCAGCTATCTCATGTCAAATTCGAATAAAAAACTTCCAAACAGGGACATGTGGCAGCTAAGTGCAACAATAATGACATCAAGAGCATCCTCTTAGAGTAATAATCACTCAATCTTTCTCAATAGCTCAGTACTCAGTACTTAGCACTCGACACTCATCACTCGTACTCAATAGGTACATGCGTTCACTGTGGGTGTACAGGCTCTAGAGGGTCTCCTTTAGCCCAAGCTTTATATCTATGCGGCGTGCAGCCCGATTCCATCAATATATAAACAGCTATAAGGCTCATTGCAGCGTGCAACCCGATCCACATATATACAGCTCTAATAGCCCGTTTGGCCAAACTGCAAAAATCAGCTTATTTTGAGAAGTGATTTTTCTCAAAAGTGCTTTTCTCAAAAGTATTTTTGGTGAGAAGCAGTTTGTATTTGGCAAATGAATTTCAAAAGTACTTCTGAGTAGCAAGTAGTGTTTGGCCAAGCTTTAAAAAACTGCTTTTAAGTGCATTTTTCTCAAAAGTGCTTTTCAAAAAAGTACTTTTAGAAAGACGCTATTTTTTTCTGCTTCTCCAAAGCTGCTTCTGCTTCTCCTTAAAAACACTTTTTTCCTTTCAAAAGCTTGGCCAAACACCTTAATTTTAGAAAAAAAAAATACTTTTGACCAAAAAAAGTGCTTTTGCCTCAAAAGAAGCTTGGCCAAATAGGCTATAAGGCTCGTTGCGGTGTGCAACCCGATCCACATATATACAACCTTGCGGCTCGTTGCGGCGTGCAACCTAATCCACATAAATACATATCGCTCACATTTCGGCACTCAGGCCCTAACTCTGTCACCAATCTCTCCAGTTGATGTTTAGCTTAAAGTATATATATTAATATGTATATCGCCTCATATTTTACTTTTGTTTCGTGAATTTAGGATGTAAAATGCATTAATTTATATTAATTTGAAATGTTTTTATGTGTAGGAATGATCCGGAAGCAAATGGGTGCAAAATGTGCGATATTAGAGCCAAAATAGACGAAAACATGAAAACTGGAAATTGCAACACCACAGGCAGCGCCTAGCCCTACCTGTGGCGCTAGAAACATGGTACTCCAATTTGTCCGTGCCATTGAGGGCGCCTGGCGCTGGGCAGGGAGCCGGTGGCGTTAATCTTGTCCAAATTTCCCCGGGACACGATTATTTCGGCCCTAGACCTACCCAATACGTATAAAAGCAAGACTAAACTTATTTGTGAAGGGAGACGCCACTTTTGAGGGAGAATACACACAAGAAACATCTGGGAGCAAGAACATCTCAGATTTCTTCATCTTTTCTTAGTATTTTCAATTATCCAAAACTTATGAAATTGTTTGCTATTATCATAAGTGGCTAAAAACCCATAGTTCTGGAGTTATGATTTAGCCATGAATATTATTGTTTAAAGTTGACTTAAACTAGATTACAATTCATTAATGTATGGTTGTTTTGTGATTAATTGCTTAATTGTCTCGCCAACAGTTAGGTTCTATTTACTATCTATATTATGCTTGGGAAAGCCGTGTTTAGATTAGAGAAGCATTAAAGAGAGCACGATCTTAACTCTTGGGGGGGGGGG
>MU760298.1:295811-320060 GCA_026770625.1 Nicotiana glauca
TACCTAGTCACCGTGCTTAATTAAATATCATAATCTTAATGCATTCTTAATAGATTGATTTCATAGAAATATAGGCGTTAATCTATTTTGAATAGGCGAGTAGTATTTTGGGAGAAGACTATAAGAGCAATTGTCGATTAATTAGCAACCATGAGTTAATTATATGAGACGGAGACTTAACTAGAATATAATAGTATTGGTGAATCAATCACAACCCTAGAATATTTGTCTCTTTTGAATACATAACAATTATTTACTGCTTGATAATTTAGTTACTACTTAGAATTATAGTTTATTATAATCACATTCTTAAACTCGAATTTAGCTTGGCTGAATAAAAATATTGGTGAATTAAGGGATAGTTGATAAAAGTCTCCGTGGGTTCGACACTCAACTTATCATTTTATTACTTGTACGACCACGTATACTTGCGTGTACATTTGGGAGCAACAAGTTTTTGGCACCTTTGCCGGGGAACTTGAATATTGACTACTTTCGAGTTTTGCTTTTATAGTTTATTTCGCCAATTCTAACATTACTTGATTGTTGCTCTAATCTAAGGAGCTTTGATTGAATGCGCAGGGTCAGAAGCCAAGACCGACTTCAAGGCTTTGACCCCGAATCTGAGAGAACATTTCATAGGAGGTTAAGGGAAGAAAAGGACATGAATAATATTCAGGCACTTGTTCAATTTCCTGTGAACATGGCAGAGGAGCAACACATGGCTGTTCAGGAGGTGGCGATGCCCATCATTGCTAATGTCACCTTCAGCATTGTGAAGCCAAGAATCACTGGGCACTTCGAACTAAAATAGAGCATGATCCAGCTACTTCATGTAAATGGGCAGTTTATGGGTCTTCCACATGAGGATCCACAATAGCATATCCTAAATTTCTTGGAGATAAGTGATACTTATATCAATAACGGAGTAACTCCAGACTATGCGAGGCTCATGCTTTTCCCATTGTCTCTGTTGGACGAAGCAAAGCGATGGCTGAAGACAGAACCAACTAATTCTATTACATCATGGAATGATTTGGCAAGGAAATTTCTGGAAAGGTTTTTCCCTTCAGACAAAACTACAACAATCAGAAGTGAGATAGTCACCTTCAAACAGAAAGCAGGGGAGTCTCTATACTTGGCTTGGGAGATATTAAGGGGCTAATCAAAGACTGTCCTCATCACAATCAAACAAGAGAAGTATTAGCTCACACTTTCATAGAAGGTCTACATCCTAAAATAAAGATTGTGGTAGATGCTGCAGCTGGAGGTCAAGTGTTGGAGAAAAGCTTTGATGAGATATATGCATTATTGAACAAATTCTCCAAAAGCAATCCGGATTGGCAAAAAGAGATGGGCAGACACACAATGCAAAAGTCTGTAGGGGTTCTTGAGTTAGATGTCATTTCGGAATTATCAGCGCATATTTCTATACTAACCAACCAAGTCAATCAGATGACCTTGGTTATCAACAAGCAACAAGCACAACGGGTACACATGTTTAAGTGTTTTGTGAAGTATGTGGAGAGGGTCACACGAGCGACTTATGCCCCGTTAATCCAAAGTCTGTGTGATTTATGGGTAATGCAAATAGGGGCAAAACAAACCATTATGGGAACACTTACAATCCCAACAGGAGGAACCACCCAAAATTTTCCTGGGGTAGAAACCAAGGTACTCAGAATCAATACCGGCCTCAAGCACCTTAACAACAATATAGACCACCTCAGGATGAACAACAAGCGAGTCCAACAAGTCACCTTGAGGACATAATGAAAAAATTGATGGCTGAATAACAAGCCCTCACTCAAAAATTGATGGCTGATCAGCAAGCCCAAGCCGCAACAATGAGAAATTTTGAGCGCCAAGTGGGACAACTTGCCAGTGCCCAAAACACTAGACTAGTTGGAGCTCTTCCAAGTGACACTGAAGCTAATCCTAAGGCATCCATTAATGTCGTGTCATTGAGGAATGGGAGACAATTAGAAGAAGTCTAGTCGACAAATAGAAAACAGGCGACTTTTAATGAGAGGCCAGCCACTATAGAATCAGAATTAGAAAAGTCAAATGAGTGAGAGAAGACAACTGAAGAGGTGGTGGCTAAGCAACTCCCACCATTAGTTGCAAGGCTACCACCTCCATTCCCTCAAAGATTATAGAAAGTGAAGGATAACGCCGCGTATAAAATATTTCTTGATATTTTAAAGCAGGTGCAAATTGATATTCCACTAGTAGACATTTTGCAAGAACTTCCCAAATATGCTAAATACATCAAGGACATAGTGGCAAATAAAAGGAGGCTGACTGAATTTGAGATTGTGGCACTCATTGAGGAATGTAGCTTAGGAACTCAAAGCAAGCTACCTTAGAAATTAAAGGATCCGTGTAGTTTCACTATCCAAATCTCGATTGGTAAGCATGCATTCAGGTGAGCTTTATGTGATCTTGGAGTGATGATCAATTTGATGCCGCTATCTGTATTTAGACAATTGAAGTTGGGTGAGCCACGCCCAATAACGGTAATGTTACAGTTTGGTGATCGCGATCCCTTGCTCATCCTGAAGGAGTGATTAAAGATGTATTAGTTCAAGTGGGTTCATTTATATTCCCTGTTGATTTTATTATCTTGGACTACGAGCCTGATCAGGAAGTCCCATTTATTTTGGGGCGTCCATTCTTAGCCACGGGCCGAGCTATTATTAATGTTTGTGAAGGAAAGTTGATGATGAGAGTAGGTGATCGAGTGGAGGTATTCAATGTTTATAAAGCACTCAGGTTGCCATCACACTATGAAGAGCTATCCATGATTTATATGGTGGAAAGTAATGCTACATCATTAGTGCCTTATATGAGCCCCGTAGATCCTCTTCAACAAGCTTTGATTGGGGATGAAGAAGATGGTGAAGATGAAATGATGGGAGAAATTGAGCAAGCACTTGATATGTACTGCAATTATGTCCATGGGTTTGGAAAATTTGAGGAGTTGGAAAGGCCTATCACTCTGACCCCTCCTAAGCTATCTATTGAAGAAGCTCCAAAGCTAGAACTTAAGCCTCTACCAGCGTATATGCGTTATGCTTATTTGGGGAACTCTGAGACATTGCCGGTGATTATCTCATCCAGCTTGACTAACACTCAAGAAGAAAAATTTGTCAGATTACTCCGCGAGCATAAAAAGGCTATTGGGTGAACTATTGCTGACATCAAGGGAATCAGTCCATCATTTTGCATGCATAAAATCTTCTTGGAAGATGAACACCGCCCTAGTGTTGAGCAGCAAAGAAGGTTAAATTCCATTATGAAAAAGGTTATGAAGAAGGAAGTAATTAAGTTGCTCGATACTGGTATCATCTTTCCTATTTCTAACAGCAACTGGGTAAAACCAGTTCAATGTGTGCCCAAAAAGGGGGATGAGTGTGATTGAGAACGAGAAAAATGAGCTAATTTCTACTCGCACTATGACAGGGTGGAGAGTCTGCATTAATTATAGAAGGCTCAACAAAGCAACCCGCAAGGACTACTTTCCACTTCCATTCATTGGCCAAATGTTGGACAAATTAGCCGGGCATGAATACTATTGCTTCCTTGATGGCTATTCGGGATACAATCAGATTGTCATATGCCCAGAGGACCAGGAGAAGACCACTTTTACTTGTCCTTATGGCATTTTCGCCTTCAAGAGAATTCCATTTGGTCTTTGTAATGCACCAACTACCCTCCAGAGATGCAAGATGGCTATTTTCACTGATATTGTGGAAAAATTTGTGGAAGTTTTTATGGTTGTTTTTTCAGTCTTTGGGACTTCTTATGATGATTGTTTGAAGAATTTAAGCAAGGTGCTAGCCTGTTGTGAAGAAACAAATCTGGTACTGAATTGGAAAAAGTGCCATTTTATGGATCAGGGAGGCATTGTGTTGGGTCACAGAGTGTCGAAGAGCGGTATTGAAGTTGACAAGGCAAAGATGGAGGCGGTTGAAAAATTAACTCCACCTATTTATGTAAAGGGTGTCCAGAGTTTCTTGGGACATGCACGTCGCCTTATTAAAGATTTTTCTAAAATTGCTACTCCTTTGTGCAGGTTACTTGAAAAAGATGTAACTTTCAATTTTGATGACACCTGCCTCAAGGCATTTGAAGAACTGAAAAAGAAGTTGGTGTTTGCTCCCACTATTGTGGCACCATATTGGTCCTTACCATTTGAACTTATGTGTGATGCGAGTGACCGTGCTATTGGGGCAGTGCTAGGCCAGAGGAAAGACAAGGTGTTTTATTCCATCTACTATGCGAGTAAGACTCTTGATGATGCACAACTGGATTACATTACCACTAAAAAGGAGTTGTTAGCTGTTGTGTGGGCCTTTGAGAAATTTTGCCGAAAAATCCCTCACCACCGGATCTAAATCAACGGTAGGAGTCTCTGCACTGACATCCATCACAAAGGCCCAATAAGAAAAAAGCAACCCTTCCCAGCCATCCTCTAGGTCTTCAAAAATGAATCACCCTACTGGAAACATAATCCGTCGAACCTTGCCACTCAATCCATGGCATCCCTGTCATACCAATGTCGTCGTCTTAGCGCAATAGTCCAGAATAATACGACACTGAGAAAACAAGTCTATTCCAAATATCACATCCAAAATCTGACATACCAAGCCACAAATGATCCACTCGGGTCTCCAAACCCCCGATAGTCACCACACAAGGCTGACACGCGCGACCTACAATCATAACATAGCCTGTTTATGAGAACTCCCAGTCTCCTAATCCATATAGAACAGGAATCACCATACCAGATCCCAATTCCATTGTCTGAATACATAACACACCTCTAATATCTAATCATTCCACGAGGGATACTCCTAAAATTCTCCTGTGCCACCAGCAAATTCGAATATCAGCAGTCGATTAATCCAGAGAGTGCCGCAACACTAATAAAGTATCCTCAACTCAAACACATCGCCCTTCCTCAAATTTATACCTTCATCAAGCAACACCAATTAATGATCTCATTTATCTAGTCATGTGAACTGTCCATGCTACCTAAGAATTTGTGACCTTCCATTCAAAACTGAACCGTGGCCTTACACATGCAATTCTCAATCCTACACAACATACCACATATACCATATCATCCTTGGACAAACACAAGAACTTCATATCCCTTACAAGCCACAAGTAGCTACGTACTCAACTATCCAAGAACTTTCCATTGATCCTATCTAGAAGAAAATCACTACACATCCCATTCTTCGCACGGTCGTAGCAAATATACATCTCTAACCATGGTAGAAACCATCAAGAACTCTCCGAATTCCATTTGCACAAAACTAAACCGTCAGGACTGAATACTTCTAACTCAACCAAGCTACGCGGGCCACTATAACCCAAGAGCCTTGCCACGGAACGCCTGTAGAAACTGATTACCTCGTAAGCATCCAAAGAACTAATCATATCCTTACCATGCCGATCCGGCCTACTACCAAGATATCCTATCGATCTGAGTTTCTTTCTGATTTACCTTCAACTTGATACTCATTCTTGCTATAACACCACAATTCCTCAACCCAAACTCACCATACGAGACCCAAGCGTAAAACCATACCATCTAAGGCTCATAAGCCGCTGAATACTCTCTTAAATATTCCCAAAAGTACCACATTCAAAATACCTACCTTGAAGGGACTTCCTGCAAATCCAAAGCCATTACCTTTACCTTTCTGATACTGATATATAGAATCCCATAATGATATAGAAATACCACTAGTCTTGACACCCTCTAATGCAAACCTTAGTTTCTAGCCAAATATACAACTTGAAATTCTCCAATTGTTACATGTAAAATCTTGAACCCATTAGAACCATTCTTGAGAGTTATCCACTCTACGCAAACCGCAATTAGACCGATCAACGGACCGGACGACCTGTGCTCTATTAGCACTCCAACATCGCAGAATGTAACCTCACCTTAATGCAACCAAGCAACTTCATGATCTATGCACCGTACATTTTTTTACCAATAACAACTCAAGTCATTCCACGATTCTCATACACCCATAAAGCATAACATAACCTTTCTTAAAATTTCCTTTACTCGAGCCATCCTCGGTCTCAACCTCCGTAAGCCACAACTGATTCACCGATACATCTCAAACTAGAACCATAATAGTATATAATCGTGCAATCAACTAATCAATAGCAGACTCCCCCACTTGGCTCGAAGCCATAGATCAAAACACATAATAACTCATAATGAATATACTCTATTACTGGCATAATACCATAGTGAGATTAAACTCAATCCTTTATAAACTCGTGCAACACAGCCCATCTAGTACTTCAAATCTTCCACAAATCTCGCGTTCACCCTCGTAACAGTCAAGCCCACTCTCTTAAGCGACCCAAATTTAAATTGCAGCACATATACTTCACTGGTAAAGGATATCTTCCAAAAACGACATACGACACTCCGCAGGAGATAGCCCACCTGCTTCGCCTCAAACTAACATCTCTTTATACCCTTCCACCATCATAAACATTACGCAATTATTTAATCTTACTGAGTCTGAACTCATATCATAACGTAAAATCTACTTCACTTCCCAGCTAGAAGACATGAAAAGATCCTTCATCACACCCACCACTCGGGGCTATACATCAAATCATGATGGAAATCAAACACCAGATAATTCTTTCTTCCCCAAACAGACCATTCTCATCTTATTCAATTCATATGAACACATCTTGCAGTCACATTACACTCATCACGTAACTATCCAGTCATCACTTCCCTTAATAGCGACATAATTGAACATATAGATCTAGAAACACGCGCTCGCGCAATCAACAACTCAGGGCTCAAGCTATAGGCAAAATCCAGCCTTATGTCTTCCAGACTGGCCCAACATCAACACACAGAGATCACATCTCTCCCCTCGATTAAAAAATCACAAGCCATCAATGCACATCTGGTACTGAGCGCTCATGTGCGCATATGAACGCGTGGAAGGAATTCAATGAGCTACATTTCAAGATGAATCAATGATGCACGATAAAAATTCAAGAATGTGGAGTTTTTCCTAAAGGTTCTGTAGCCTCCCAAGGATAAGTACAGAAATCTCCATACCAATCTGCGAGACTCTACTGAACATGCTCATGACTTGTGAGACCTATGTAACCTAGGCTCTAATACCAACTTGTCACGACCCTAAAACTGACCCGGTCATGATGCAACCTATCGTGAAACTAGGCCAGCCAACACAACTCCTGAATTAACCATTTAATCATTAACAATCATTTTAAGCCTTTAATTAATCAGATTTCTCATAATGTAAGTCTAAATGAACAGTGTGGAATAAATACACAAGCCCGACAATGGGATGTCACAAGTCACGAGCATCTACTAAGGTCTGAGCACAATTAAGAATCTAAAAATGTACTAAATACAATCTAAGGAAGACAAGAGGGAGAAAAGCAGTGCTTCGAATGTTGGGCAGCTACCTTGCTAACTCTAATGACTCTGCCACTGAGAAATCAACACCCGGTACCTGATTCAGAACTACATGGATTTGCACACAAGGTGCAGGGAGTAATGTGAGTACGCCAACTTAGTAAGTAATAAAAGTAAATGAAAGCTGAGTAGTAAGAAAATATGTAAGCCACGTCATAGCACTACAACAAATGCGGTACATTTACAAGACAGTACAAAAATCATTCACTTCGTAAATCAAGCTCAGTTTAAGAAAAACCTTTTAAAACAACTTTCAATGGTTTCAAACGAGTGATAAAAATAGTGTGTAAAAATGATTGAACTTAAACAATCTCTCGGGCAAAATATGTACCATAAACCGCCCCCCGGGCATAATATAACCAGAACCAGCCCCTTGGGCTACCTCACAATCACTCGTAATCAGCCCGTCGGGCAAAACATGAATCATGAACCGCCCCTCGAGCAACATGGATCATGAACAGCACCTCGGGAATAACAATAGCCCCTTGGGCTATAACATATCACTCATACTAGGTACCGGCGATCACTGAGGGTGTACAGATTCTGGGACGGGCCCCTTATGGCCCAAGCGTAATAACAAGCCATCTCGTGGCATAACCAACTTGCTCTCAGCCTTATATCAATCACAAGCCATCTCGTGGCATAATAAATCAGGCCCTCGACCTCTCATTTATCACAAATCAGTGCCACATGCTGCGGCGCGCAACCCGATCCCATGATATCCTCACAACACAGGCCCTCAGCCTCACTCAGTTAGATCTCACTCAAGTCCCTCAGGCTGACAGTAAAATAAGTACTCGGCTCAAAATTATTTATGAAATCAAAAGGAGTCAATAAAATCGAGTTAAGAAAATAGTAAGAACATAGCATGACTGAGTGTAAACATTAAACAAAAGCAGTGAGGTAAAACCATAGTTAAAGCCCCTAAGGGTCCAAAGAATTGGCACAAGGCCCAGACACGTCATTTAGCCCCAAACACAATATTAGTTTCCAAAATATAACAATATCAAATAGTTTTCAAGTAAAATACCCGAATTAATAGTCATATGGGATGGACCAAGTCACAATCCCCAAGTGTGCACGACCCCATGCTCGTCGTCTAGCGTGTGCGTCACCTCAAAATAGCACAACGATGGGAAATTTGGGGTTTCATACTCTCAGAACAAACATTTACAATCATTACTTACCTTAATCTTGTCCAAACTCTAGCACACGATGCCTTTGCCTCTCGAATCGGTCTCCAAATCTAACCAAATACAAATTTATACCATCAAAATATGCTAAGGGAACAAAGCCCACTCAAAAATAACCAATTTACATCAAAAATCTCGAAATTGGCCAAACCCAACCCCCGGGCCCACGTCTCGGAATTCGACACATTTTACATCAATAGAACCCTTATTCCGCCACGAGTTTATGCATAAAAAAATTATCAAAATCGGACCTCAAATGACCCTCAAATCACCGCTGAAAGCTCTCCAATTAACCAAGCCCTAACCCCCAAATTTACCATGATTTTCCCTTAAATTTCATGCTAAAAAAGATTAAAATCACCATAACAACGAGCTTATGAGCCAAGGACCTTACCTCCGTGAATCCCTCTGAAAATCTCCCTTGAAATTGCTCCCAAACGCTTCTTCTCGAATGAAATATTGAGGAAAATGGCCAAAATCGCGAATGGTGGAATTAATAGTTTCAGGCCTAGCAAAACCGCACCTGTGCTTAAATGGTCGCACCTGCGGTCCTAGGTGTGCACCTGCAAAATTCATTTAAAACTCCAAGGCTGCATCTGCGCAAAGAAATCCACACCTGCGCAACCGCATGTGCGACTAGGACCTCGCTTCTGCGGTCCCAGCCTGCCCCTCTCCTGGCTGCTTCTGCGGCTCCATAATCCGCTTCTGCTAGTCCGCACCTATGGTTCCCTACCCGCAGGTGTGGTTATGACAGCAACAAAAAACTTCAGCTACCAAACCCAACTGAAATCAACCGTTAACCACCCGTAATCACCCTGAGGCCCCCGGGAACTTAAGAAAAAGCACAAATAAGTCATATACCACTATCCAAACTTATGCCAATCTTCAAAACACCTCAAACAACATCGAATCAATCAAATAACATCGGATTCAAGCCTAAGGTTCCAAGAATCTTCCGAGTTCCGCTCTTGATCGAAAACTCTACCAAACATTGTTCGAATGACTTGAAATTTTGCACACACATCACCAATGACACAACGGACCTATTGCAACTTCCAAAATTCCATTCCGAAACAGATATCAAAAATTTCCACTATCGACCAAAAAATGCAAAAACTCCCATTTCGCTAATTCAACCCAAAATCTACTCCGGACCTCCAAAATGTATTTCGATCATGCTCTAAGTCCAAATTCACCTAACAGAGCTAACCAAATCATAAAAATTCAAATCTGAGATCATATACAAACAAGTCAAAACTTGGTCAAACATTTCAAATTTTAAGCTTCAAACTGAGAATTGTCATTCCAAAACCATTTCGATTACCCTGAAAACCAAAAATGGCGATTTGCTTTAAGTCATAATACATCACACGGGGCTATTCATGCCCGAGAACTGGCAAACAAAGTGCAAAAGCTCAAAATTATCGGCCGGGTCGTTACAATCGGTTTGAGGTGTTAGAGTGGCATTAGAGCCGGTTGTGGAACTTTTGAGCAAGGAAAGTCTCCTTTCTAACCCTGTGAGGAAAAATTTACCCCGTAGGTGTTATATTCATATGTGCTACATGATGTGGTAGCTACACACGTATGAGGTGATGGGTGTCCGTGCGTATGCTAGAATTCCTGATTTTGTCCGGGTAGACTTAGGCTCATGCCATGCTATAATTGTACTATTTGAGTTATTATTACTCGTTTAATTCCTTTATTTTCCATTTCGACTTGAGAATAGACACGTAGTGTGATAAACTTGCTATTGTAGATATTTGAAGAGCTTTATGATTAGCCGCAGAATAATTGTGCTCCTCATACGAATTTCTCCCACATTGTGTGTTTTCATCGAAAATCTCCTTAAAGTTCATAACTCGCATGTTTATTCGTGAATGGGGTCAAGGCCCGTTAAATATTCTTATTCTAATTGGATCGAGCCATTTACCTTGGTAGGATTATGTATCACTCTCATGGGAGCGGGCCGTTGGCCTCGACAATATATAGATATATTTATGGTTCATGTCGTTCGACCCTCGACAGTGCACATCTTATGATGGGATCTGGCCGTGCACTTCGATATTTATATAAAATACTCTTATGGAATCGTGCATATTATCTGACAAAAATCTAGGTGTATCTGTGTGTGTGTGTGTGTGTGTGTGTGTGTATACGCCCCCCTTTTCTCTCGAAATTGGGTTTACGATATTTGGGAGGACAACTCTATTCCCATTTGGGAATTGAGTTTTTGGATTTGAAGAGTCGCCACCTAATGATTAAGTGCACTAGGACACTAAGGGTTTTGAATTGGAAAACAAGAGTTCGGGTAAGGGCTAAAAATTATCTCGAGGGGAAGGTGTTAGGCACCCCTCAAGATTCACTAGTGTGGTTCCCGGCCATGCTATGTTGTGACTTTAATGCAAATAGATACAAAAATAATTTTACACATAAGGGTTGCAAATCGATGCGTGACAACTATGTTGGAATCAAGGTCTAGATGATCTACAATTTGTTTAAAGAAGGGTCTAAATGCAGAAAAATTAATCGAAACATTTAATAAACAAGGAAGAAGGATTTGGAAGAAAGGGATAATGCAATAAAATTAAAGAAGACTTTTTTGAGTAGTTGAAAAGATAGAATTTTATTGATATTAAACAAAGTTGCATAAGGAAAGGGTTCCTAGGTTTATAAATCACATAGATCATCCACACAACACCGGTAACCAATCGTACACGTAGTGTTATCGTGTGATCATCATCTCTATGTCTACCCTTCCCACCCCGTTAAGGTATTAAGCACGAAATAGTCTCGTTTACATATTGCATGCTATTAACCGTCCCACCTATCAGTCCTGGAGGTTTTAGGACCACTAATCCTAAAGGGAGGGAGTTTGGCTTTTCAGAGGTATAAAAAGGTTAAAATACTAAGGCGTCAAGCAAAACACAAGAAAACAGTTATGGGAGCACAAATAATTAAGGCTCAGATAAACCTCCTTTAATCACAAAAAATCATGTAGCTTATCATGTCTTACATGTACTGATTAGGTCAAAATTTATGCTTAACGTTAGGCATGCTGGTTCACTATATATTTTCAGGCAAGAAGTTTGCATTAGGCTCGCCTGGCTGCAACTTATCGAAGACCAGTGCAATTAATTAACTACATACTTGTTTGCCCACGTGATGACCTATAGTCATGGCATCTAATGGTTTAAGGAACAATGAATACATACTGATTTAGGAAAACATTGTCAGTTATTGAAGAAAGGCGAGTTTTAGCAAATGACCATAAGTTCTGTAACTGGCAATTCATTATTACTACAGGTTTTAGACTTATAAATGAGTGAGGTGATTCAGATTTGATTAATTACTATAGGCATGCTTTCTATGCGTATGCCGGCTTTAGAACACATTTGAATACATAATAAAAATGCAGAAACCCTATAGGCATGACATCTAAATGCTGGATTTTGCATTAACATGACATATGATTGCTTTATTTTGGTTATTAAGACCTATAAACATGTTTGCCTAGCGAGAAGTGGATATGCCAAAATTAGAAAGGACTTACAGACTTGTTTTTTTGCGCATGTGCATCCTATAGAAATGGTATCTATATGTGAGAATGCAGAAATCCTATAAACATGTTATCTACATATGACGATGCTGGAATTAGAAATCCCTATAGGCAGGTTATCTACATGCAAAAATTCCTATAGACATGATGTCTACCCCTTTTTCATACATGGTTACCCCTCCCTTTTCACTAATCACCCTAGAGATTATTACAAAGTTTTATTATAGACCAAGATGAATCGAAAACAAGAAATAAAATTACAATTAGGACTCCTAAACTGCATCCAAGGAGCCTAATTCGAACCCAAGGTCTAATAATATGATATGAGCCAACTGCCAAGATCAGGTTCCAAAGCCTTTCTCTTATCCGGTATGTGTCAAAGTTCCAAGGAGTTTCAGGAACTCTAGGCAATGCTCACACCCAGATATCATTGCAGAACTTAAATTAAAGTGCAATGTGGAATGGCTAGCCCTCCAATGTCCAAGTTCAGAGGGAGCTTAAGGTCCCAAGACAAGGCTCATTTGAGGGGGGCAGAACTTAGAGTCTAGGAACAAGTGTAAGTGCAATAGAGGGGTTTAAGGGATACTAAGGCAGGTTGGTGGTCATGCCCAGCAATATAGAATGTTAGCACACCCCTGACCAGCCCTCTAGCCAAACATTGGAGAGTCTAGGACCTATTGAAGGTCAAACCATGGCCTGGGCAGTAATTGGGATACTGTCAGGCCAAGGTTTCAACTCAACACATAAAGGGGGTTAGGGGTAGGGATTCATATGAAAGCAGAAACAAAGAAAGCAAAACTCAGCATAAGCTACGAAGCATAAACAGGAAACCACACAAAAATAAAACTATAGAATAAACATATAGGGATGAGGCAAAATTTTAAATGAAAGGGCATATCGATTTTCAGAAAGAAGCAAGTAGGGAGAAGCAGTAGACTTTGGGAAGCCAAGTTGCAATCAAGAAGCACAAGTGTAAGTTTAGCAGAGAGTTGTGGTGATTAGAAAATCGTGTGCGTGTTTAAAAAAATTGTGTCATGTATTTATAATGCAGGAAAGAAGCAGAAATAGGCAAGAAATCAATCACACAAGGTTCCCTTTTAATTAGGGATTCTGACTTCAAACGGGAAAAATAAATAAGGAAAGAATTTGGTCAAGAATTTTCCAAAGTAGTACAAAGAGGGTAATTGCATAGGAGTTTATTTAAGGAAAAGTCCAGTGGTACACGATTTATGAAAAAATAAGGAAAGTGAATCAATCAAACTCCTAATAAGGCAGTAGAAGAAAGAATGGAGCACAATAGGGGGACATGCATAATAAGGCAAACATAAGAACATAGGAGAAGAACATGCGAGATAGATAAACAGGAACATAGCAAAGACAGATTCACACAAAGAAAAGAAGAAAAAGAGTTAGAGAAACATCTCAAAACTTTTCAGAAACCCTAAATCGAAGAGAAACAAATCTTGAAAGAAACGATTGTGGAAAACATTTAAAAACTCCAGCAGAACACAGATATAGCATAGATCTAAAAAACAAACAGAGGAAAACCTCGAACAGCTTAGGGTTTCGGAGAAACCCTAGAAATGAGAAAGGCTTGGAAAAGTTAGATCCTGGGTCGAAGAGGTCAGGAATCAGGCTTCTCGTGCTTGAATATGCCGGAGCATGGCCCGAGAAGGCATAGAACCATAGATCTAAGAAGGTCTAGAGGAGAACCATCGAGGCCAGACCTTGAAGCTTTGAATAACCATGGTCTAATGGTGGAAGGGGGTGAGTACAAACCACCCATGTCCTGAGAAGCCATGAATTCCAGTGGAAGTACGGTGGAAAAAGGGTTGGAGACGGTTAGGGTTCCGAAGAACCTTCGACAGAATTTGGGAATGGAGAGTATTCAAGGGAGGCTAACTAGACGAAATGAGGGGAATTAGGGTGTAGTTGGGAAATTAAAATTGAAAGGGGTAATCCTGGCCGTTGATCAAAATAATCAACAGCTTGGATTGAAAGATAATCCGGGCGGGTTAATAAATGGGTTAAAGGGTTGGTTAAAATAGAATTGGGCCGATCCAAATGGGGTTGGGATTGGGTCAATTTAAAGGCTAAAATTGAAATGTAAATAGGCTGAAACTGCAAAGAGATGAGGCTAAATGTTAAATAGCCACTTTTCCCCTTTTATTTTTATAATGGAAAAGGCCTAAAAATGCCACTCAACATTCAGAAATGGTCTATCCATGCCATCCGTTAAAAAAATGCTCATTTCATGCCACTACCGTTAAAAAATGACCCATCCATGCCATTATTGACTAACGACAGTGGCATGGATGTGCCAAATAAAAATTGAGTTGTTAGTCAATAATGGCATGGATGGGCCATTTCTTTAACGTCAGTGGCATGGAAATAGCAATTTTTTAAAGGATGGCATGGATAAACCATTTCTGAAAGTTAAGTGGCATTTTTAGGCCTTTTCTGTTTTTATAAAAATAGTTAAAATAACTTTAAATCAAATTAAAAGAACTGAATCGATTAATAATATATAAATGTTAGTCTAAAAATACTGGAAATAATTTTATAATTGGTAAAACACTATTAATCAAAAAATGGGCTATAATTGTAATTATGGCAATTTATTTAAAAATACCAAATAAATCTCATAAAAATATGCAAAAGTCACCTTAATTATATCTTGGTGTAATTATAAGAATAAAAAGAAATTATTCACCAAAAATGATAGTTTGGAAATAATTATTGAATTTTGCAGTATTAAAATAGACAATAAATTGATTTTAAAATCTTTAAAAATAAGGAAAAAAATACCAAAACTCTTGGGCATGCTTATACATGCATGTACATGCTATTTTGAGAATATTTCAAGTACAGAAATACATAGAAAAAAATTGAGTATCAACAGATGCCCCTCTTTACCCAAGAAGGATGAAAGAGTTGTCGGGTAAAGATATGATGACCAATTTTGACCGAAGGAAATGATTTGACAGGTTTTGACCGAGCTATGGTTTCTGAGCTTCCTACATATCACTGGTCTTACAGGAATCAGATCATATGTAGTTCGGGATGCATCAACGGAATATGCCGATGGAGGTTTTCGAAGAGATGGACACAATATTTAGGTTGGGAAGGGTGGTCAGGGACGGATGGGTTGTGAGAACCGGAGCGAGATCGCTCCTGCTGCAATGGTTGTTGCTAGTTTATGTACCTGCAGTTGAGTAATACAAGCATATCGTGCAGAATTTAAACATCATGCAAGTTCCCATTGGACCATGAATGTTGTCTTTGGACAGTTAAGATGACGTCCTCAGACCATGATGTCCTGGGCCATGAAGTGCATAATAAAGGATTCGCATGCTATGAAATATTGTTCTCGGGCTATGATAATGGTGCCTCCGAACCATGATGCCTTTGAATAATGATGTGCAGGATGTAAAACGGGGTCCTCAAGCCATGACATGGCATTCTCAGGCTATGAAAAATGGTGCCTACAAACAATGGCGCCTTTGGACAATTTGGCGATATTTCAGCCTGTGAAATGCAGGATTTGGCGATATTTCAGCCGATGGTAAGTGCATAAATATAAATGGCGATATTTCAGCCGGCAGAAATTTAAATAAAGCTGGCGATGTTTCAGCCGACGTAGAAAAATGTAAAAAAATGGCGATATTTCAGCCGACAGAAAGCATAAGTATAGGTGATGATGGGGATTTAAACATACCTGGCGATCTTTCAGCCGATACCGAGAATTAAATAAAATTGGCGATATTTCAGCCGACAATGAAGGATAAGTATAAATGGCGATATTTCAGCCGATGCAGAATTTAAATAAAGTGGCGATATTTCAGCCGATTGCAAGATGTAAGTAAAAGGTGGCGGCATTTCAGCCATGCAAGGGCGATAAAGCGGCTATATTTCAGCCATGCAGGATTTAAATAAAGTTGGTGATCTTTCAGCCATGCAAATGGAGGTAGAGCTTAACCTCGGAATGCAGAATGGTAGCCTTATGCAATGCAGAGAAAATGCAGGATGGAGACAGTGCTTAGTCTCGGAAGGCAGAAAGGTAGCCTTATGCAATGCAAGAAATGCAGGATGGAGGTAGTGCTTAACCTCGGAAGGCAGAAAGGTGGCCTTATGCAATGCAAGGAAATGCAGGATGGAGACAGTGCTTAGTCTCGGAAGGCAGAAAGGTAGCCTTATGCAATGCAAGAAAAATGCAGGATGGAGGTAGTGCTTAGTCTGGGAAGGCAGAAAGGTAGCCTTATGCAATGCACGAAATAAAGGCGAAGTGTAGCGAATTCTCTTAGCTGAGAGATGATAGTTGACAGTTAATCGTCCTTGTGGTTGCTGGGGATGTTGCGTGCGAATAGCGCCCGAAAATGAGTGATGATCCTAGGAACTATATTCTTGAAAAGTGTGAGTTTGTAATCGTATCCGATGATTCTATGTCTTGGGGTACCTGCATTCAAAGAAAGATTGTGAGTTTTGTCAAGGGGGAAGGCTAGTTCGTCTTCCCGTGGACTGCGCTCGTCCTACTCGACTCTTGCTTTCCTTTGGGGTAGCGTTACTAGACAAAGCTATTTTGACAGTAGCCATGCATGATTTAGCAAAATAATAAAAATATGAAGTAAATACATAATAGGTAAAATGATTTTAGATGAACCGATGACTGCGACACGGTTCAAGATATTGCAGCCTCTTTTGCTCCGAAATTTTGAGGGTCCTCCTTAAAATTCAGCCCCAGTTTACTGGGTTGGTGCCCCTGATGGCTGCACACGGTGTATGGCGAAAGTCAACTTCGGAATTTTGAGGGTCCTCCTCAAAATTCTGCCCCAGTTTCCAATATCGGGGAAAATGGAAATTTTATTGAATTGTGACCGAACCCATAAGGCTGCCTACGTATCCCCTCTTAAACGGGAATCAGGTCAAGCGTAGTTCAAACTACATCATAAAGGAATCATAAGGGTTACACATAGTATCGTTTCACAACATCTAAATTGATCGGCTTCGGCCAAACTTCTCCTTCTATTTCTGCGAGTATGAGGGCTCCTCCGATTAGTACGGACCTTGCTAGTTAGGAGAGAACTTTCCTTTGGCTTCGTCTCGGTGCGAAAAAATCTTCTTCAGTACTAACTGCCCTGGCATGAATTGTCTTAGCCTGACTCTCTTGTTGAAAGCTCTGGTAATTATATTCTGATAAAGTTGACCGTGGCAAACTTCATTCAGTCTTTTTCCATCTATAAGGGCTAATTGCTCATAGCGACTTTTTACCCATTCTGCATCTTCAAGTTCTATTTCCTGCATACTTCTCAGGGAGGGAATTTCTACCTCGGCGGGAATGACTGCCTCGGTACCATAAACCAACATATAAGGAGTTGCCCTAGTTGATGTGCCGACTGTAGTATGGTATCCTAGTAGAGCGAATGATAACTTCTCATGCCATTGTTTGTGTTTTTATATCATCTTCCTTAGTATCTTTTTGATATTCTTGTTGGCCACTTCCACAGCTCCATTCATCTGAGGCCTATAGGTTGTATAATTCTTGTGCTTGATCTTGAAGGTTTCACACATTGCTTTCATCAAATCACTGTTGAGATTGGAACTATTGTCGGTGATGATTGACTGTGGGATGCCAAATCGGCAAATGATACGGTCGCGGACAAAGTCTGCCACAACCTTCTTGGTTACTGCCTTGTATGATGCTGCTTCAACCCATTTGGTGAAATAATCAATTGCCCCCAGAATGAACCTGTGACCGTTTGACGCGGCAGGCTTGATATGTCCAATAACATCCATTCCCCAAGAGGCGAATGGCCATGGCGAGCTTGTTGCATTGAGCTCGTTAGGATGCACCTTTATCATATCTGCAAGAGTTTGGCAATGATGGCATTTTCGAACATACTGGATGCAGTCCGTCTTCATAGTCATCCAGAAATAACTGGCCTGGAGTATTTTCTTGGCTAAGACGAAACCATTCATGTGCGGGCCACAGGTCCCTGCATGAACTCCTTCCAACAACCTGGATGCTTCCCTTGCCTTGATACACCTTAGTAATCCCAAATCGGGAGTCCTCCTATACAGGATTCCTCCGCTATGAAAGAAGTGATTGGACAATCTACGCAGTGTGCGCTTTTGAGTAGTGTTTGCAAGTTCTGGATACTCTCCTGTTGACAAATATTTCTTAATGTCATGGAACCACGGCTTTCCGTCTGCCTCTTCCTTGACATGAGCACAGTAGGCAGGTTGATCCTGTATTTTTACTGGTGTCACACCTCCTTTTTACGTGTTTTAATACACCCCGTGAAGGGCGTAAAGGCGTTTTTCCAATTAAAGGACAGTCGAAATGGGATTTATTTTATTTATTCAGAGTCGCCACTTGGAAAGTTAATGGTGTCCCAAGTCACCGGTTGAATCCCGAACCGAGGAAAATATGACTCTGTTAACAGTTCGCAAACCAGAAATCTGGATAAGGAATTCTGTTAACCCGGGAGAAGGTGTTAGGCATTCCTGGATTTCGTGGTTCTAGCACGGTCGCTCAACTGTTGCATTTGATTTTATCTGATTTCCATATATGTTCTTATTTTTATGTGCTTTTTATTAATAACCCATTTTTATTCTATTTATTATTTATTTTACAAGAATTACAATGTCGTAAAAATGTATCTCGAACCACGTCGTACCACTACGCCGGTGGCTTTTAACAGATTTCGACTTCGTTGAGATTTGGATTTGGGTCACATAAATGTGCACCCGTATTTTAGAAAAGTAATATTATTAATATTCGTGCCTAAAGCAACTACGCGTTCATTATCTTTGGGGAAGACCGTGAAATTCGCTAAACGGTCCATTCCGAATTTCTAGATATTTTTATTTAAGCAATTATTGAGGGCCCCGCAATTACGTATTTTTTTTTGATTTGGCGAGGCTCGTCTCATCATTTTATTTAAAGGTTAATCCTAAAGTAAACTATGTTTTGTTTCTTTGTTTTGTCTCTAATGATAAAAGAAATCCTAGTCACTCAATATTACCTAATAGTGTTATGTTTAAATCCATGAACTTATAAGCGTACTTGTCTTTAATTATTTTTAGGTTGCAAACAGCTCATAAACTTAATCCAAAAGCGTAAGGGCAAATACCACAGTTTGGGCCTAAATTCGAAACTGCCTGGTAAAATATACCAATGGCAGATCCGTATGACTGCTGAACCGGACCAGTCAGGCCCAATACAAACTGGTCCAAATACCTTCACTAATTAAAACAAGGCAAATAATACACATTATACCAATTAAAAGAACGTTGACAATTTAGATTTTTAGATTAAAATTCAGATTACTTAATTCTACAGCTATTCATAAACAAATCAATTTTTAACAGTTTAATTAAGATGCACGTTTAATTATTGATAATGGGCCTGTGATATCATTATACTTCTTTTAGTGATTATTTGTAGTTCATGTACCCAAGTTCCTACTTCTAATTCATTTATTTTTTAAAATCAAACTTCTAAACACTACATGTAGATTATAGTACTAGTACCTTAAGCTATTGGATTTTACAGTGATGTAATAATATAATTTCGAGGTTAATCTAAGGGATAGCATGTTTGATTTAGCACATGAACTTTGTTTCTTTTTATTTCTATTTCTGATTTCAAAAAACTGAAATAAAAAAAAACGAAATGGACGAAAATATTAACAAATTATTTTCAGTTTTTTCTTTTTATGTTATATCAAATGAAATCTAAACCTAGCAATATGTCATTATCTTAGAAGATCACAAGTACTTCAAACATCTTAATAATGATCAATTACTAATAAAAGTTCAGATGTTCAAAAGTCTAAGTACAGTCCAAATTATACAGTCCAATACAAACTAATCTAATCCTATCAAATACAGGTTTTATATCTAAACGCTGTGTTCTATACAAATCTGATTAGTACATATATATTGCTAAAAAAACTTGAAACAGCAGATGCACATTCTATTCCATTGCTCAAAACTCGAAACTACATCAGTGAGAATAACTGTGTACCTGGGCAGAAAATATGAGAAGAAAGAGAATTAGATCTCTAGGTCAATAACAGCAACAGGAATCAGAACAACAATTCAATCGCAGCCTCAATGTATCAGAATCAAACCACAACAAATGATAGAAAACAGCAGAATAAAGAATCGACTTGATTCAATGCAAATTCAACAGTGTTTTGATCACCAGAACCAAATAGAATAGAAGTACAGCTTTCAACTTGAGCTAGAATCAATAAAACAGTAATATTTTTTAAGGATTTTCTGATAATTTCTAATGTTTTTGTATTTTTTGAAGAGATGAATTTCGAAAATTGGAGAAGAAGAATGGTATACTACTTGAGGAATATTTTCAGATTGCCAAACCTGTAAAATGAGGCATATAGATGCCTATTTATAGATTTTAAAATGGAGGGAATTTTGAATTTTATTAATTACACTATGGTCCCACTTTTATTTCAGTTTCATCCCTATTCTTTTACTAGTAATTCAGTTAACTACCCTTTATTTGTTAAGAATTATGCTAATTACCCTATCTAGAATCTTCTACTGTAACGACCCGGCTGGTCGTTTTCAGAATTTATGCCCTGAACCCCTATTAACTGCTTCCCCTAAGTTGATTTATGCTATTTTGGTTTGTGGGGACATTCGATATTTGGATTCGGAGTATTGTGGGACACTTAGTCTCTAAATGAGAGCTTAAGTGTTGAAAAATAGTCCGTAATCGGAACAATGTGAAGACGACCTCGGAATAGAAATCCGATGGTTCCATTAGCTCCGTTAGGTAATTTTGGGGTTGGGAGCGTGTTCGGAATGTATTTTGGAAGCCCGTAACTCATTTAGGCTAGAAATGCCGAAAGTTAGTATTTTGGCGATTTCCGGTTGACAGGTAAAATTTTGATCCGAGGGTCGGAACGGGATTCCGGAAGTTGATGTAGCACCGTCATGTCATTTGGGACGTACGTGCAAAATTTCAGGTCATTTGGACGTGGTTTGGTCGGGTTTTTGATCGAATGCGTATTTTTGAAGTTTTAAAAGAACTTAGGCTTGAATTTGATGTAATTCGATGATTTTAGTGTTAGTCGAGGTGTTTTGATAATTGGAACAAGTTTGAATAATGTTTTAGGATTGGTTGGCATGTTGGGTTGAGGTCCCGGGGGACCTCGGATGAGTTTCGGGGTGGTTCCGGACCATTTCTAAGCTATTTTTAGCTGCTGGTTTTTGGCTACAGCAGTGCTCTATGCGATCGCGGGGAATTGGATGCGATCGCGGTGAGTAAAATGCTAAAAAATTTCCAGTGCTTCGCGATCGCGTACAGTGCTTCGCGATCGCGAAGAAGGAAATTTCTGTTGCATTGATCCTAATTCGGAAGCTCATATTTTTTTTATCTACAAGGTATTTTGAGGTGATTTAAAAACAAAAGTTGTATTCCTTCGAGTCTAGTTTCCACGAATCTAAAGAAATAGTAATTTGGATATCTGTAGAAAAAGTTATAGACGTTACACTATAGGCTGTCCGAGAAGGATCTCTAATACACATGGATAATTTGGAAGCTTATATCTTGTAATGTATAAGGATTCAGGAAATGAGAAACATATGAAAGTTATATTCCTATGTGTCTAGTTTCCATAACATCAAACCATTTGTCATTCGGAGTTGTGTGCAAAGAGTTATGACCATTATACCGAAGGCTGTCCGGAGGAGCTGGAATTGTTCATCGCGATTGCGAAGTGTTTACCACGATCACGAAGAGCAAATTTTGGGCGAAGAAAAGTTGTTCTTCACGATCGCAGAGCAATTTCCGCGATCGCGAAGAGTAAATACCTGGGCAGGATCTTTATTTCATGGTTTCGGCCATTTTTAACATTTTTGGACCAAGGGAGCTCGGGTGAAGCGATTTTTCGAGAGATTTTCAAGGAAAACATTGGGATAAGTGTTCTTAACTCAATTTTGGTTGTATAACTCGAATCTATTGCAAATTTTGGTGTTTAATCCGAGAATTTTGTTGAAAATGGTAGAAAATCCTCTTGGATAGAATCACTGATTTGAGTGCCGAAATGATATGGGAATTTTATAAATTTGGTATGGTTCTGGAAATATAAATTTTACCCGGTTCCGAGACGTGGGTCCCGAGGGGTATTTTGATCATTTTATATAATTTCGCGTATTAGCTTAGAATTTAATTGTAGAATAAATTACTTGAATTATTATTTACAATATGCAATTTAATTGAATAGATTTGAGCCATTTAGAGTCGGATACTCATGGCAAGAGCGTGATTTCAGNGGCACGTTTTGTGGAATTACTTGCCTATTTGCTTAAACTTCCGTGTTTGCACTCTCTGAAGCATATTAGGCTAGGATCTACTATTATTTGCCATGAGTTTGGTAATTATTTGATATTTTGAGTTGTTGTTGTATTGATGTACTTCACTTCTGAATATTCCTCTGATTTTGGTTGCGCATTTACATTGGGACTACGGATATGGAAATTCCGGGAGCTCCCCCCTTGCACTTTTACTTTGGGACTACGGGTTTGATTCCCGGGAGATCCCCCTGCACTTTTACTTTGGGACTACGGGTTTGATTCCCGGGAGATCCCCCTGCACTTTTATTTTGGGACTACAGGACGGTATCCCGAGAGATCCCCCTGCACTTTTATTTTGGGACTACGGGACGGTATCCCGGGAGATTCCCCTACATGCTGATGATTGGACTACGGGACGGTATCCCGGAAGATCCTTGATATTGATATGAGAGTTGGATTACGGAACGGTATCCCGGGAGATCCATTGGACAGTTGAGGAAAGGGCTACAGGATGGTATCCTGGGAGACCCTCTTTGGTATTTTTGCAATTTAGCTGTATTTACTCTGTTCTTATGTTTTGTCTTTGTAGTATTATTATTTCATTGATCTGCCTTATTGCACTGCTGCGTTCATTAGTTTTCGTCAGATTTCTACACTATTAATATTTTTGTTGTTGTATTATTTCTGCCTCAGTAGGGCCCTGACCTTTCCTTGTCACCACCCAACCGAGGTTAGGCTTGGCACTTACTGAGTACCGCTGTGGTGTACTCACGCCTCTTCTGTGCATGTTTTTCATGTGCAGATCCAGGTACCTCAACGCAGGCGCACTATCAGTAGCTACATGGAGCATTTCGGAGACTTGAGGTATATCTACTGCGTCCGCGGACCGGAGAGTCTCCCTCTCACTCTACCCCTTTAGTTAGTTAGATGCTACTCCATTCTTCCTTGTTATAGACTTTTCGAATGATTAGAGCAGTATTATGTATTACTCTTAGCCTGTGTTGCTCGTGGGTTTCCGGGTCTTTGGGATAGTTTCAGAATTTTAAAGTGTTGAAGTGTATGTGACAAGCGGCAACTGTATACATTACTCATGTTATTTAGCTTTTGATTAAAATTTTGTAAATGTTGTTACTTCCGCAATTTGTGTTAGGCTTACCTAGTCGCGAAGACTAGGTGCCGTCATGACGTGTTCACGATTGGTGAACTAGGGTCGTGACAAGTTGGTATCAGAGCTCTAGGTTCATAGAAGTCACGGAACACAGGCCGGTTTATTAGAGTCTCGCTAATCGATACGGAGACGTCTGTACTTATCTACGAGAGGCTATGTAATCGTTAGGAAAATTCCACTTCATTTCATTCCTTATCGTGCGTCATTTCTTCAGTTGGAGCCTATATCATATGTTCTTTTGCATCCACTCGTGTATTGAAATTGCGCACTCGGTATTAATTATACACCGACAGTTCGTGATGCTGAAAAAGGATTTCAAGGGAGCCAAGAATTTACTCAACCATTATTACCGCATGACATCCATACCGATAATACAGAAGTATTGAGAAATCATTTAATTATGCACATGGGAGTGCAATAGGTTCTGACATCGCAGTAATGGTAGAGTCACGAGGTGGATGTAGATCTAAAGATAGTTGGTGGTAATAGTGACTAT
>MU760305.1:8976-19040 GCA_026770625.1 Nicotiana glauca
CGGATAACACAAACAACATTTGAGAAGCACGCTAAGAATCCTACAAGTAAGCGAGCATCCGCCCTGCGGAGACGAGATACCGAAAATAAAAGATACAAAAGGAAAGGAATAACACCAAAAGTACAACTTTCATTATCATCCAAAAATGCATGTACAAAAGTACCCATTTACACTTCAAAATACAACAAAACAAAAATGTATACAAGTCTAAGGGGCTTCGCCATTCTATTCGTCGTCCCCCGCCTGGCCGCCATCTCTTCCGTTGCCATCACCAGGTTGATAAGTTGTAGAGATCCAGGACCCGGATCTTAGACGGTTAACATCTTTGGAATTATAGCCCGGCCGGTCTGGGGAGTCGGAACTATACCCACAGGCTTCGCGAGCTACGCGCCGTTGCTCCTGAACCTCCGCCTAAGTAGCCCGACACGTAGCTAAGGACTCCTCAAGCACGACCAGTCTGGCCTCGGCATACACCCACATCTCATGCGCCTCACGATGCACATCCTCATCGGACCTTGGCATAGTAGTCCGCTTAAGAGCTTTAAACGCAACCGCCCTGGTATCGAGCTCGGCGGTCAAGGCAGCGACCTTGGCTCGCAAATCAGCAGCTTCTGCCGCTACCCACGGCCAACCTCCAATTCCTCTTCCTTTGACTGGAAAAGAGTCTCCAGCTCGATGTTTCGAGCCAAAGCGACCATCAGCTTCTCATCAACCTGCTCCAGCTCGACCACCCTCCATTTCAGTTGGGCCTCCGACTGCTCAAGGCCCTCACGGAAAACCCGCAATTTCGAGTCCTTCTTGAGTAGGTCCGCTAGCGCCTGATGCTTGGCATGGCACCGCTGATACTTCTTTGCCACCTTATTAAAGGTGGATGCCTTCCTTTGCACTCGCCGCCTCCTCTCTACCTCCAAAATGAGAGTCTAAAAGGAGAAGAAAAAGAGGAAAGGCAAGTCAGTGTGCATCAAAGTTAGCCTTACGACACGCAAAGAAAACTAAAAACTGCCTGCAAGGCCGCGCCAGCAACCCTCAGGGATAGATCCCCGTCACTAACACCTTTCAGCATTTCACGCTCGGCGGCCGCACATAACAGGGTCATATCTGTTGCGGCCTGCTCGCTGTGTTGCAACAGGTTATACCCTCCTTGGATCAGAATTCGGTGATTGGATCTACCTGCCGTCATCCCCATATGGGTCGGACCCCTCGCTAACATATCTGCATCTACATGGGCTGCCTCAGGGTCCACCCTCTCGGCACCGTCGCCCACTTCTCCAACAGTAGCTGACGAACCACTCTCCGGAATGCGGGCTGGGCTGGCGTCGGAAACTGCCCTCCTTTGCGGAGCCGACCTCCCAGAATGGATGGCCTCAGCCATAAAAACTAGCCTCAACCCCTAACGGGGCTCACTCGCCCTCTCGTCCTCTGTGGCTATCCCCTTGCCCGTTATTAACCGCCGTCTTTTTCTCTCTGGTGGCTCCTCACCTTCAGAAGTCTCCTCCACAGGCCGCGGGCATGGCATTGAAGGACTCGCTTCACTTGCGGATGCCGCCACATGAGCAACCTCCTGTTGAGGAACCTCATGGGTGCCATCACTGGACGAGCCGCAGGGTATATCTCCACCCTCAGAGTTAGTCCCCGCCCTAGGCGAGGTAACGACGCTTTATTTCCTCTTAGGGGCGCTCCGACCTACCAACACGAGTAAGTCAGGTAACAAAACCTAAGGGAACCTCCAAACCTAAGCCGAAGAATTACCTGACGGTCCGTATCGTTCACGAAATGCGGCCCAGGTACGGCATTCCTCCGCATAAGGTATCATTCTTTCCACCCACAATTTAATATTGTCAATGAACTGGGGTGAGAAGCCCTTGCTACAAAAAAGAGTAAAGAAAGAAATCACAGTGGCCGTATGGTCAAGGTCGCAAGCTGTCATGAATTCTACAAATAAAGGTACTTACGTTCTGGGTTCCATCTTTCCGGGAACACTTCAGGGTAGACACCAGGTGCTCCGTCCTGATGTAGAAGTACTTACGCCAAAAGCGGTGGTTGGTCTTGTCGTCAGCTCTTCGTGCCACAGCTTTTCAACTGCAGCATGGTACCCCTCAGGTAACCAGGGCTGAATAATTGTAAAAGGCGGTGAACTGAGACGCTGCACTTAGCCTTGGCCGCGTATGTGGTCAGAATCCTGCACACCTTTAAGTTGTAAGGAGTAAGCTGAGCCGTACACATATTGAAAAAGGGGCAAAGCTCCTCTGTTAGCGGGTAGATCGGGAGACCATAACCGATCAAAAGTGGGTACTCGTAAAATGTGCAGTACCCAGGCCGGTGCACATTGGCATAGTCCGTCCCAACCGGAGCCATTTCCACAAAGTCCGGAATATGGTGCGTCTCTCGAAGATCATCTAGGTGGGATTGTAATAAATCACTATGCTCCCAGGGAAGGGCTGGGCTTTTAGTTGGAAATCCCTTCGAATATGCATCTTCTTTGGGAGGATGTTGTCTACACTAAGGGGAACAAGAGCCTTCCCTGCTTTTTCCTCTTCACCACCAGAGGAGGGCGGAACCCTAGATGGGGCATTATCTTTGGTCTTTTTACTACTCTGACGGCGTTTTGTCATGTTATCCTATGTAAGAAATGAACCACTAACGACAGGAAATGTGGTTTCAAAGAAGTGGGAGAGTCTCGCACGAAATAGCGGTTACTAGAAAGAAAGGCAAAGAAAGAAGCCAGAAAAGGTTTTCCAAAGGTTTGAAAGATGAAATGGATTGAACCTTCCCTCTATTTATAGGGTTAGGATGCGAGAAATCGAAGAGGCATGATTCAAAACGGGCGTGCGAAACCAGAACATCACATCATCCTCTGAACGGCCTTAGGAGTAATTATAATTATGACGCATGCGGGCGATGATGTCATTTCAAAAAGGGAGCCACACGTCAGCAGCTCGGCGATGTCATACATTTCATCTCATTCACGTCACTGCCCCCATAGTAAGGTCAAATTCTCCAAAGATGAGGTTTGCATTTCTGCCCATTGAAGACGTCTACCAAATATGCCTCCAACGAGCGGAGGGACTAACTGTATGGGGTCAAATTTGGCCCTAAACATCTCTACGCCGAAGGGTACGCCTAGTGATCATACGTAAACTAAAGCAAGGTTACGACTTGGGCGTGGGGACAAAGGCGACGCCAGTTAAAACTCAGCGTCCTCGCTAGGGGGACGTTGACTACTTTTTGTACTTTTAGGATTGTTTCGAGGAAGGCCTCCTGCTATATAAAGGAGACCTTCCCATTGTGAAGGGGCATCATTACTATTCTCGGATAATACAACTCTCTTATTTTCTCTTACTCTCTCTCTCTATCTCTACATTTAATGAACACTCATTCTCGAGTTCATCTTATCAGATCTACTACAATAATTTCATCTCTTTTGTCTCTAGGTTTTATTATATTTGATTACGATTTACCCTCATTTATTTTTGATTGTTTTTAAGCTTACAAAGTAGATTGATAACTTTTGAGCCAAACTGTCTCCATCTAGGATTTAGGAATTAGCATTATTTTATAGGGCTAGGAATTAGGTTAGGTCAAATGGGGAATGAGTATGGTCTCAATGTTTTGGGCTATTCTAAATTGGGCGTTTTCAATTAAGACCAAACAAAATCAACCTCATATTTCATACTGTTTCTTCTTAAACCAGACAAAAAATACTACATCATTACTAATTAATCATACTTAAGTAAAATAACTTTTAAAATAAAACTATCCGTTAAAACAAACCTATTTTTGGTATTTTTTAAACATCATACTAAAAGATAAAAAATAGAAAAATCATTGTAAAATTAAGATAATATTCCAGGAGCTATTTTTGTATTTTTGAATTTTATGTAAGATAGATAAATTAAAAGTAACTAGATAAAAATAATAATTAGCTAAATAAGAGAAAGTATTTTTATAATTTTCATTTTTGTAATAAAATAAAGTAAAAGAGTCAAAATTATTTAGAATAACAATACTAAACCTAAACTAAATATTTACGCTAAAAGGTAAAAAATTACATGACTACAGCTGCCCCTATTTGATTGGAAACGCGAAGAGTTTTCAGGCAAAATACGACGAGATAGGTTTTTGACTCGGTCATTATTTAGAGAGACCAAAAACTAAGAGAAAGGAGAATGTGACCGAGCCCTGGTATCTAAGCTGCCTATATATACTTGGTTATAAAGGAATTAGGCCACGTGTAGTTCAGAAGTGAGAAGAGCGATGGACTACCGTGGTGAAAAGGCAAGTGATGTGCCATCGAGGTTCGGTCCGTGTTCCCGTTATTATATCAAAATCAAAATTAAAGAGACTAACTAAGCCTATCATCTACAAGTTACATGATTCCTATCTATGAATTTTCTGAAGCTTGATCTTTAGTCTTGGTTGGTTCTTCATGCAGACTCTGATCTAAATCTCGATGCTTGTTAGCTGCAGGTGTTGGTTCAATCTTCTTATGCTTTTTCCAGATCAAGACGGGACAAGCAGAGCTTGTGACTTCAATTATGTCTTAAGCAGACCATATATTTTCTCCGCTTCTGCACTTTGGATTCACTTTTTTCTTTTATTCTTGATCGAGATTTCTTTTTGGTTATCTCGCACCCCTGTTGACCCGCATTCATGAGGCGAGCTTCTGCTAGTTCTAACTTGAACAAGACTGGAGGTTGCCATTATTCTTCATGAGGGATCTTGCTATCTCTGACTGCAACTTAAAATTAATTCCCTTATTCTCCAGGTGGGCGCCTGCTATTGACTTCAAACTTCAAATGACTCTGAAATAAATTCTGAAATGAGTTCCCTTATTCTCCAGGTGGGCTCCTGCTACTACAACAAAACAAAAGAAACTTTTTTGCCTCAATTTGCAATAGGAAGATTTGTGAGTTGTTAGCAGAACTAAAAATCACCTATGCTATTGATGAGAGTAAAATTGAAGACTTTACCAGGATGTGTGTCCCCTATGAGTAAAACCAAGAAAACTTCGTCTGGCAAATGTGTTTGCTAAAAAAACATAAACAACCCAGACTAGGAAGTGCGTCTCCTAGATTTAAGATTGAGCTTGCGGAAAACTATAAAGTAAGATTGAGTAAAGTAAAAACTAACCCTATTCTCCAGGCGGGATCCCTGATTTCAAGGAAATTCAAGATTGATAACTTAAGAAAACGGAAAATTGACCCTTTCTTTTTTTTTCAAATCCAGACTTCCCTTTTTTTCTTTTTTTAAATTATCCCAGGAGAAAATTCATCATACTAGGTTTTCTATCTTAGGAGAAAGATTCATTATACTAAGATTCCTAGGAGAAAGTTCATCAGACTAAGATTTTGATCCTAGGAGAAAATTTATCAGACTATGTCCATTTTTTTTATCTTAGGAGAAAGATTCATCAGACTAAGATTTCTATCCTAGGAGAAAGTTCATCTGACAAGGTCTGCTGTCTTAGAAAAATTCATAAGACTAAGATTTCGGTCCAAGGAGAAAATTTATTAGACTAGGTTTCCTATCTTAGGAGAAAGATTCATCAGACTAAGATTTTGATACTAGGAGAAAATTCATCAGACTAGGTCCCCTATTTTGTTATCTTAGGATAAAGATTCATCAGATTAAAACATTTATCCTAGGAGAAAGTTCATCATATTAGGTCTTCTTTTCTTCTTTTTTTGTTTTTTGTTATCTTAGGAGAAAGATTCATCATACGAAGATTTCTATCCTAGTAGAAAGTTCATCAGACTAGGTCCTTTTTATCCTAGGAGAAAGTTCATCAGACTAGGTTTTCTATCCTAGGAGAAAATTCATCAGACTAGGTTTTCTATCTTAGGAGAAAGATTCATCAGACTAAAATTTCAATCCTAGGCGAAAATTCATCACACTAGGTCCTTTTTTGTTATTTTAGGAGAAAGGTTCATCAGACTAAGATTTCTATTCTAGGAGAAAATTCATCAGACTAGGTTTCCTATCTTAGGAGAAAGATTCATCAGACTAAGATTTTGATTGGGAGGAAAATCCATCAGACTAGGACTTTTTATCCTAGGAGGAAAAAATAAGAAGATCAATGGCAAGATTTTATGCACAATAGCAAGACAAATAAAGGTAAAGATTTGAGAGACTTCCCTTTGTCGACTCTTCTCTTCTTTTATTTTTCTTCTCTTTTTTGTTTTTTTCCCTATTTTTTTGAACCACTTTCCTCGCACTGCTTTGTTCCTGTTTCACACAAAGAAAAATTTATTAGTTTTGAAAATGGTGGTCGGTTTGTGGCCTTGAGTCTTTGGCAGCTTGGCTTCTACTCCATCATCTTGAGTCGGTTTCAAGAGACTCTTGCTATGCAACAATCTTAATTGTTTCATACCCAGTATCATTTGTATTTGTTGCTTAATCAGCCTTATCCCATCTGGGGATCTTTGCTCAGGTGACATTTATTATATCTTGAATGATTTCCTACTTTTTAAGCAACTTGTTTGTCAGATAGAATCACAAGTTATCTTAGCTTGCGCCAAATAGGCTAACAAAAGTCTTTTGGGGAAGCCTTTGCATGAACCCTCAAGGTATATTATCAGTAACAACTGAGTGCGCTGGCCAAATTTACTTTATGCAAATGAAAAACTGGTAGCAGATTTTGAACTCTTTTCTTGCTTGTTTTGACAAGGACTGATGTAGAGTGAAGGACACAATGATGCAAAGAAACAAGTATTAACAAGAAATTCCCTTGTCGGAAGGACAGAAGGAAGATACGTTTTTTTTAATAACTAGTCTTAATGATCATGACATGAATTTTGGACTTAACGGCCGATCTACCAAGCTAATCACATCTTCCATTTTACCATTCTTATGACCTTTGAAGTTGGCCTTGTTTGTGCCAATCCTTTGCATCAACTTCATGACTCACTTTCAACTAGTGGTGCCTCGAGGGTTTTCACCAACAAGTCTCTCTCATTTATTTATCTCTACTTACTGTTGCCTTACAGTGCTCTTGACGGTTTTCACTAGTAAGACTCTCTTATTTTTCTTTTGCTTTCTTGTGTGAGCAAATTGACAGTTTTTGTCGCGTGACAATCGTTTCTCATTGCATGCTACTCTTGGCATTCTTGAAGGCATAACATGAGGTCTTTATTTGGAAGGTTTGGGTTAGGGTTGGACAGAAGGGTCAGCATGAAGGCTCAACATAGACTCAATACAATGGGGGTTATATACTTACAACTCTTGGAATCGACTCTTTCAAAAGTAAAGTAAAAATCTTTGCCCCAGTTTCAGCTATTAGGGACTTTTTTATTCTTATTTGGTTGGACCGAACCGTGAGGCTGCCTCGTATCTTTTTTTTTAAAAAAAAAAAATTAGGTCTAACGTATTTTAAATATTTGACCTAGCTATTTTTTCATCTTTCTTTCTTTTTATTTTTCTTTTTTTCTCTTTTTTACTATTTTTTTTTCTTTTTCCCAGCTTCTACCTTCTGAGGGCGTGGACTTTCGACAGTTCTTTTCTTCTTCATTTTTTTTTTTCATTTGAACTTTCTAAAAATTGTCCTAGTTTGTACTCCTGGGTCATGGATTTTTTTCTTTTTCTTTTTTCTTTTTTCTTTTTTCTTTTTTTTATTTTTCTTTAATCTTGACTCTAAACTTGATTCCAAAAATGAGGGGTCAAAGAAAATAACACAAGCTCAAAGGGGTGAAAAGGGGTATAAAGTGTATTAGGTAACAGAAAAAGGGCCTCCCAGCCTCGAGAACGCCAATTATAGTATCATGTCGCTATTACATCATTGATGAACATGCCTGTCTTCTTGGTAGGTCATGGTCACAAGACACTTTCTATCCCTTAATATCAAACATCCCAACAAACTTCAATTGATTAAACATCCTCAAGCCCGATCTTCAAAATGATTTGAAGGTGAATTTTACTCGACCTAAATTCCAAAGTATTTCTCCTCTTTATCCATCCTCAAAGTGTTTTTTTTTTCTTTTTTTTTTTGTTTTTTCAGTTATCCAACTCAAGATTAAATTAGTTTATAAGATCTCGCCCAAAATTTCCGCATGCATTTCATGTCATTAGAATTAGCGAGAAAAGAACTAAGAATAGAATGACACAGAATGACACAAAAGGACAAACTGTATTCCATTTAATAAATGATGAAAAGGGTTTGACAAAAAGATAAACAACCTAAGATCCGAGTTACATACCTAAAATAACCCGGATAATAAAAATAGCAACAAAATAGACAGACATGATTCATACAAACAGAATAGAAGGGTAGAAGGGTTTGACTCATAAAATAAATAAAATCTGGATTACAACCCTGCAATAGCCCAGATAACAGAAAAAACATCAAAACAAGCTACCAAGATTCCTTCCTAGTAAGGAAAGAATGACTTCAATTGCTAAGCTTGACATTTAGCCACAAATTTGCTCATCAGAATCACTATGGCCTTCTCCAATTTCTGTCGGCAAGTATCCGAGAGGATTCTCATACACCATGTCACCAGGCATCATCCCCACAAAGTGCACATCATCATGTGCAGGTAAAGGATTCTACGTGATATTCTGGGTGTCATTGTCTTGGATCACAATAAATTTTCCCTGGATCATCCTTTCTATTTCTTTTTTCAAATCCCGACAGCTTTTAATATTGTGCCCCTGGGCACAATGGTATTCACACCTTTTAGAAGGTTCAAATCTTCTTGCACGTGGGTCCACAAGATTTGGCAGAATGGGTGCAATCATGTTATAATGCTTTAACTTCTCAAATAAGCTCGCATAGGACTCTCATATTGGTGTAAAATTATCTTTCAGCCTTTGTTCCCTTCTATACTCCTCGCTTGGATGTGGATCATAGGGCACTTGAAAATTTTGCGGAGGCTAGTGGAGATTTTATGATGCTCGTGCTTGCCTTCTTGGGTGATTTTGTGGCTAGGCAACATACCGAGGTGGAGCAACAGAGTATTGTGAGTTCTGAGGAGTCATGGGAAACCTGATGAGGCTGCTCATACCTTCGAGATGTTCTCCTAGGACCTCTAACTGACCCTGTTCTCATCATGGTTTCTTCATCCTTCTCAATCGTGTCACGAAAATTATCAGATTCAATATGAAGAGTTTGAGTTGCGGCTTTGATAAATGCTTGACTATTAATTCTTCCTGTCTTAAAACCATTCTCAACCATTTCCCCCTTTTTGATTGCTTCCGTGAAAGATTTACCCACTGCGGACATCTTGTTTTGAAAGTATTATAACTCTTGAGGCTGAAGAAAGACAGTGATTAGCTTGTGGTCATCCATGGGTGGCTTAAATCTAGCTGCTTGCTCTCTCAATTTAATGGCATATTCCCTGAAACTCTCGGTTGGTTTCTTCTTTAGGTTTGAAAGGGAATTGCGGTCTGGGGAGATGTCGATGTCGTATTAGAACTGTTTGACAAAGGCCTGTGCCATGTCATCCCAGACATACCAGTGATACGTGTCTTGATCCATAAACTATTCGGAGGCTACTCCCGTAAGGCTTTCCCCAATTAACCTGTTAGCAATTCTTTATTTTTCCTGCACCCCTTAGTTGATTGCAATACCTTTTCAGGAGGGCTATGGGGTCTCCATGTCCATCATACTTTTCAAATTTGTAAGTCTCAAAACTAGGCGGCAAGTGAACATCGGGGAACATACATAGATCCTTGAAGTCAATACTCTTCTGACCTGCCAAACCTTGCATATTTTTCAATCGTTTTTCTAAGCTTTTACTCTTTGGGTCATTACTTCCTGTGCCATCTTTAGGACAGGCTTCTCAAGGTTTGTATAAAGATCAAACAAGTATGAGTGGTACTCAGGAGAGTGGTACTGCTCTTGCTGGGTAGCAAATTGTGAATCATGTGAGCACGTGATTTTTGCCCTAAGCAAATTATTCCAAAAGTTTCAAATTAAATAATTTTACAATTTTTAGGAATTTTGTTGTAATTTTCGTATTAATTGGTTGCATAATAACTCATGTTAAAAATATAAAAAAACATGCATTAATTCATTTTAGGACAATTTAAAGAAAATCACAAAATAGTTTCTTTATACCTTTAATTGT